>KZ805384.1:0-153409 GCA_003073855.1 Periconia macrospinosa
TTAGTCTAGATTTTATATATAGGCTTAAAATGTGTACTTTTTTTTGCTCTATCTTCTAGTAGTAATAACTTTTTAATAGTATATAAAAAATAGGCTAAAAAATATACTAACTAAAATAGGCTTAGGGGAAACACTAGTAGCAAAATTTCAAAGGTTAGTTACTAACTAAATAATTATTTAGAATAAAAATAAAAAATAGTAAAATGCTTACGTAAGCAAATATTATATAATAATATTTAGTTTAGTTAGTTTATAAGTAAATCTTTTAGGATTTATAAACCTAGACACCTATTTTCTTAAAATAGATCTAAAAATTTTAAATTTTAAAAAATTAGTTAAACTTCTTAGTAAGGCTAATACCCCTATTAATATTATTTCTACTACCTTAAATAAACCTTTTAAAAATATTTATAATACTTTAAGCCGCGTAAAGAAGAAAAAAGAATCTAGTTAGCCCCTAAAAAAAGATAGTTTAGGGGTAGTAAAAGGTCTAAAAAAGAAATTAAGCCCTAAAGAGATTAGGGTACTTAATAGGGACCTAGAAAGAAGTCCTAAAAAGATAAATAAGAGATTAATAATAGAAAATAATATTTCTATTAGTAAATCTACTTTAAAAAGAACTTTAAAAGAAGAGGGGTAGGTTGCAAATAAGGCTTCTAAAAAGCCTTATTTAGATAAGTTTAAAGCTAAAACTTAGCTAAAACATAGTAAAGAGATAGATAAAAATATTAAAAAATATAATTTTAATAAAATTTTATTTTTAGATAAGTTAGGGATATAAAAGGGCTATAGTTCTAAGGGTGAATATTATAGAAAAAGGGAAAAAGTAAAAGTTAGAAGAAAATTAGTCTAAAATAGATTAATAGGTAAGTTTAAAAATCTAAAAAAAATATTAGCTAATACTAGGCCTTTTTCTCTATTATATATATAATTTTTATATTTATAGCTTTTAAACTAACTTTTCTATAGCAAAAGATATAACCATCCAAATTTAAGGGGCTATTTAGATAGGAGGGAGATCTAAATTACACTTTATTAGGGATCCTATAAATAATAGGACCCTAAACGCCCCACGCTATAAAAGGGAAATTTTAATCCCTATAGTAAAACCCTTAATTAAAAGAGGTAAGTTAAATATTCTTTTTTTATTCCTTTTTTTTTTTTTTCTTTTAATAAATTTATTATTAAAAATCTAATTAATATAAATTAATCCTAATACTAATATATATTTAGGCTAGAAATTCTAAGAAAATAATTTAAAAATCTATAAAGCTAGGATTATTAAGGACTAGTATAAGAGAAATAAAATTTCTCTTTTTCTACATAGTTTTTATAGTCTAGACCTAGCACCTATTAAAAATGTCTAGTCTATACTAAAAGATAGGCTAGTTAAACTACCTAGAGCCTATTTAGGTATAGGACCTTTTATTAATAGCGTTAATAAGTTTAAAAAAGCTATTAAAGAAGAGTAGGAAAAAATACCCTAGCAAAGTATAGATAATTATATATTATTTATGCCCCGGCGTTATAAGGCGTGTATAGAAGCTAAAGGGTATTATACTAAATATTAATATTTAGTTATAATTTATTTTTAGCTTTTTATCTAACTTTTTTCTATTACTTTTTTTTTTATCTATAACTTTTTTTTTAGATAAGAAATATATCTTAAAAAAATTTAGCTTATAGATAATATACTAATCTATATATTATAATTCTTTTTAGCAATTTTTATACGCACAAAAAAAAGTTATAAGTTACTCTTTAAGGATAAAAACTTTCCCCCTTTTTTACTGCTTTCTTTTACCCCCTAGCCTGCTTAGTTAGCAGCTACTAATATTATATCCTAAATTCCCTAGATCCTAGCTTTTTAAATCTATAAAAATTATATTTATAGCTTTTAAATTGAAAAAGTTATAGCTATTTAAAAAAGTAAAGAAAAAGTATTACTCTTTTTTTTTAAACCCCTACTATAAGTATAATAGGTATTTTACTTTTTAAAGTAACTAAAAGATATTAGCTAAAAGATAGAAGTAACGTTATTTTAAAGCTAGCGTAACTTTTATCTAGTCTAGTAAAGAAATCTTTTTATAACGCTAAAGTAGCTAATTACTTAGTTTTTTATATTAGTAATTTACGTACCTTCTTAATATAAAACCTTTTATAAGTATATAAGCGTATAAAACACTACGCTAATTAATTATAATAACCTACTTTAATATATAAAAAGGGTAATTAGGCAATACTTAATATGCATAATATCTAGGTCTATAAAAAATTAAGAAAACTATTACTTAAAAACTTTAGCTTATTTTAAATTTAAAAAGTATATTATAATAGTAAAGTAGTAAAGT
The DNA here is from genome assembly GCA_003073855.1 of Periconia macrospinosa. Lineage (NCBI taxonomy): Eukaryota > Fungi > Ascomycota > Dothideomycetes > Pleosporales > Periconiaceae > Periconia > Periconia macrospinosa. The sequence continues at coordinate 2,352 of KZ805384.1, forward strand.
TATCCTTTAAAAAATCTAACTTATAATATATCTATTTAGTATTTTACCTATAGCTACTACACTCTTATAATAATAACCTATTACCTAGATAAGTATAGGAACTTTAAGGTCCTGTCGCGGTTAATAATAGTAATAATACCCTAATATATAAGGTTAAAAAGGTTTTTAATTTAAAGATTAATTAGTAATATAAAAATCTAATTAATAGAAAGAAGGGCCTACTATTTTTTAGAGTAAGATAGAAAAGCTAGGATTAACTAGACTAAATTCTATATATAGACGCCCTAGGCTATTAAAAAGAGGTAAAAGCTTTTTATAATAATTACTCTAAAAAAGTAGGAAGTTTCTTTTATTTTAAAAGATATAAAGAACGCCTTATATTACTTTAGTACAACTATTTATAATAAACTTCTAAAGATAAAACTATAGTAGGGATAGATTAAATTTCTAGTAGCACTAGGTACTATTACGTAAAAACCTATCCTTCTAAGTTAAATCTCTAGTAATAGCTATATAAAAACTTTTACTTATTTATAATAGGCGCTAATTAGATAGTCTTATTAATAAGGCCTTATTACTCTAAAATCTAAGTATTTTTATTACTTACTAAAGTAAAGCTAGTTATAGTAGTAGCTTATTTTAAATATTTTTAAAAGTTTTTAATTATTATAATATATTAATAATAGTAGCTTAGAAGCTAATTCCTATAATATATATTTTTATTATTTATATATAGTAATAATATTAGTATAAGGGACGTACTATAGGCTTAAGGGGGGGTAATATAATAGGCCTAGCCAACATTATATATTTAGATATTACGTAACCTAGTTACGTAACCTTAGCTTAGCTACTATATATATATACCTACGCCTACGTATAACTACTATCCTATAACGTAGGTTACAAGCAAGCTAATTACACAAGCGAGCTAATCACTCTACCAAGCCCGCACCAAAGTATACTATCAACTAACAGTTTCTTTAATGTCTCAATAACCTACTTAGCTATTAGAATTAAGAGAGGCTAGAATACAGCTTACACTTTAAGCTATTAAATAAGACGCGACACTATCTTAACAACGCGCTGCACAGATCTATAACGTGCCTTAAAGTACACTAAGCACACAACGTACTAGAACTACCTTTTAACGCGATTACGCGCCTAATTTAATTAATCTTCTAAAGATAGAAGAGCAGGTGCTTCTTTAGGATATACTTAACCTAGACGCTCAAGGATTTCTATCCCGGCTCGCTACTATAGCGGATAAAGCCAATTCCCTACAGGCTAAGCGTGGCCTAGGACTAGTAGGCTAGAACTAAGCTGCAAACTTTGTTAAGCGCTAGCTAGAGCTTATAATAAAGTTTAATTAAAAGTATAACTATAAGAGAGCCCTCTATAAGGATCCAGAAGTTATATAGGGCTGGTTCCGCCTTATAAAGAATACGAAATCTAAGCACAGCATCTAGGATAAAGACACCTATAATTTTAACAAGTCTAGCTTTATAATAGGCATAATATTAACTAGAGTAGTAGTTATAGGCTCTAAGCGTTAAGAACGGCTAAAGAGCGTATAATAGGGTAACCGGGAGTAGGCTATAGTTATTTAAGGCATCAACGCGATAGGCTAGGCAATCCTACCTTTTATTATCTTTTAGAGTAAGCACCACCTCTCCGCCTAGTATAAGGAGGAGAATCTACCCTCTAACTAGGTTATTGCAGTCTCTAAGAACGGCTAGATAATAAATAAGCTTAGTTTATAGTGGCTAAAGCACTTTAATAAGCATACAAAGAAGCGTACTATTAGTGCCGCACGTCTGCTTATTATTAACAGCTATAAGAGCTACGACTTGCTTAAATTCCAAGATTACTATAAGGCTAATAAGATTATTACACTCTATATGCCTGCTTACTTATCCTATCTCTTACAGCCCCTTAATATAGGGTGTTTCGCTCTATTAAAGAAGGCGTATAGGCGCTAAGCCAAGGATCTAATGCGCAACCGGATTACCTATATCATAAAAACTAAGTTCCTGCCTTACTTTATTACTACTTTTAAAGCTTTAATTACTAAAAAGAATATCTAAGGAGGCTTCTAAGGTGCTGGCTTAGTTTCTCTTAACCTAAACGCGGTAATATTAAAGCTTAATATTAAGCTTCGTACGCCTTTACCACCTATTATTAATAAGAACTCCTAGCAGTCGCAGACGCTAGGAAATACTCTAGAATTTAGATTATAATTAACGCTAGTAAAGCAGAGGATTCAAAGGCATATAGATAGCTTCCTAATATCTATAGTTAAGGTGTTTAAAAAGCTAGCAAAAGGCGTAGCTATAATTATGCATAAGCTAGTGTTAGCGTAAAAAGAAAATACTAAGCTTCAAGCGGCTAATAAAGCCGCCACGCGACGTAAATTATATAAAAGAAAGCGTATTTAGGATTAAGGAGTATTAACAGCTAAAGAAGGATAGCGATTAGCCTCTCTATAAGAATTTAGGGCGCGTAGTAGTAGTAAAAAGGTAAAGAAAGGTAGGCGCACTAAACTAGGTAAGCTATTTTAAAGACGCTGTGGGCAATGCGGTAAGACTAGGCATAACGCGCGAACTTATAAAACTATAGCGGATACATCTACAGATTATGTAGAGGGGTCGTAGAATACTATTTTGTCTGAATCCTATAGTATATCGCATGTTTTGTAGAGCAATCTGGTGCGGGCTTAGCAGAGTGATTAGCTTGCTTGTGTGATCAGCTCGCTTATAACCTACGTTATATAAAGATTTTTAGTATAGTAATATATATTAATTATACTTATACTATTACTTCTTTATAATAGAGTAATACTATAATAAGTAGCTATAATAATATACGTATAGCTAAGCGTATAGCTAGAAAAGTTTCTATAAATATAATTTAAAAAAAGGTTTTTTTTTTTAGTTTATAGTTATTTAATTACGCTAAAAAAACGTTAGTAGTATAAAACTATAATAACTAACTATAATAATATATAGTTTAGAGCCTAGTAGTATTATTTAGAGAGGGTAATGTTTTTTATATTATTGGGTATAGCTAGCACATAAGTGTTTTAACCTGTAATTAATAGATAGAACTTTATAATTAATAATATATTAATTAAAAACCCGTATATTCTCTCTGTCCAATTACCTATTAGAGTGTTATAGTAATAATACCTTCCCCTACTTTCTTCCCTCTAACTATTTTATATTTACCCTACTCTTTACTAGTCTAACGTTTCTCTAGCCCCTTACTATACTATATTTTCCTCCCTATTTTTTAAGCTTAGCCCCCTTAAGCTCCTTAACTCTCTATTAAAGTAACTAATTTACTTCTTTTTCTTTTAGGTACTAGTATCTATCCTAACTACCTTTTGCGTAATTACTAACCTCCTACCTAGATACTATTTACTTTAGTCTTATAATATTTTATTATTTTTTCCCCTATTCCCCTAGCGCGTACCTATAGATAACTTCTTTTTTAACATTATATCGTATTAATCTATATACCCCTCTCTTTTTACGCTCTATCTATTATTCCTTTTTTTTAATACTACTTTTTTCCTTTAACCTAATAGATAGTTATATAGGCTAGTCCTGCTTTTTAATTTTTAGCGTTTAATTAAACCTCTATCTACTACTAACTAGCTTATAGTTACTTTAATTACGACTTATTAGCTTTATAAAGCGTTGCCTATTAGCATTAGAAAGGGAAAAGTAATATCCTATTATTTATTTTAATAGGGCCTAATTTATTAATAGAATGTCTAAGCGTCCTTACGTATAACTTTATAAACCTATCTTACTTTTATATAACCTTTTTATTACCTAATTATGCTTACGCGCTCTTTTTTTTTTACCTAATAACCTAGTATTCTATTATTAGAGTTTTTGCGTTAAGAGGTAGATAGCCTAAGCTATTAGCTTTTATTTATTAATTAGTGTAATAGTAGTTTATAATACTTTAACTACTACTTTAAACCTTTTTTAAAAAGGTATTATAACTATATATACGTTTAATATACTAGTAACTCTTTATAGATTCTCTAACGTTTATTTATAGGGTAGTAGAAGAATTACTCTATAAGGGTTTTACACGCAACTTTAAATCTTTCTTTTTTAAACTTGCAACTAATAGTTAGAAGTTAATTAATTTTATTCCGTCCCTACTTTAATCTCTTAGACTAAATATTTAAGGGCGCCTTAATTTGCTTTTAAATTCTCTTTTTTTTTTCCTTTATACCTCTTACTCTATCCTTTTAACACTTTTTTAACTCTTATTCTTTTACCTTTTTTTTTAATTAATTCTTTTTTATTTTTTCTTATAATAACTAGCGCTATTAATCCTAAAATAGTAAATGTTAACCTATTATATAGTAGTACTGCTGCTAGTAGTACTAGTAGTAATAATAGTAATAAATAACCGCCTAGTAAAGGTAACTAGAAGCTTAGCTTACTTAATCTTCTATTACTTAATCCTTAGCCCTAGATTATTTAGTAGCATAAGAACTAGTTTTCTTTCCTCTATTCTCTTATTATTTTATACTTTTACTAACCTTCTAATTATAGTTTATAATAACGCTAATATAGTTACAGACTACTATTTTACTTACTACTTTTTATAGTTCCTTTAGAACCTACTATAAAAGGGCTACTATATCCTACTAATCCTTATTTACTTTACCTATAAGCTTAATAACCTTTTATACACTAGTTACGCTATCTTTTTTCCTAATTTTTTTATAAGCCCTCCTTCTACTCTCTAAGCTTTTATTAATTTTATTAACCCTTAATTAACTAGTTACCCTTACTACCCTTTAAATCTTTATACTTAGCTTTAACACCTAGTTAGTTAAACGCTAACCTATTATAGAGATAATATATATAATTGTTATTAAAACCCTTGCGCTAGTAAGGTTTTTAAAATTTACGTATAATTTAGTTTTAGAAACGCCCTTCTTTCTAGTAGTAGCTGCTTAAACTACTACTTTAATAGTAATAAAAAAAAGTATTTATTTAATTATAAGTTAGCTTCCTACTTTTTACTTTATTTAATTAGACTTTATCTAATTTTTTATTACTTTTTACTAACTACGTTTTTTTAAGTAAGGTTACTAAAAATAACTAAAGCACGCTTAGTTTAGCTAATATCCTAATAGGCACTTATAAGTGCGCTTAGTCCTAACAGTCTGTTAAAGTTCCTAACTCTACTTATTTTTTACTTAGGCTAATTAAAGAAGAGCCTTATAAGCTTTAATTTACTTATTAAAAAACCCTTATAGAGGTAAATTATTGTAATTATGCTAGTAGTTAATCTTAATTAGCCTCTTTTAGTAAGGTATTATTTTATAGATTCTCTTCTTTTTTTTACTTTTTAGGTCCTTCTAGTACTCTAATTAGTCTCTAAAGTAGGGCTAGCTCTAATATTATAATAATAAGCCCTGCTCCCCTTACTTAATCTTACGCTTCTACTAACTTTTAATTATTTAGTAATACTCTTTATACTTATATGCCTAAAGGTATTTAATAAAATATTAGTCCTTCTTTTTTTAATAGCAAGGATAGTTTACCTATCTACTTTTACTATTATTTAGTTACTTATTATAGTACTTCTATATAGGTTATTATTAATAAGGATAAGAAGGATAATAAGGAAGATAAGGAAGATCACTCTACTTTAACCCTTTATTATAACCGCCGTTGTTACTAGCGGTTTAACCTTTTTATTTTCCCCTTTCCTTTATTATAATACCTAGTTTAATAAGCTATTATAGCTTCCTTTTAAGGCGTTAGTCTAGTTTATTTTCCTTCTTTTTTTTTAGTCTTATTTAATAATTAAAGGGCTTTTCTTTCTTTTATTTACTCTAGTAGCTAGTTTAATCTAATATTAACCTTTTTCTAGCTTTAATTAAATCCTCCTTTTTATCCTTAATTCCTTTTACTTATAACGCTTTCCTACCCCTCCCTAACCTTATTAACTATCCCTTAGTTAATTAATCTTTACTTCTCCTATCTTTTAGTTAGAGGACCCTATTACTTTCTTAAGTCTTACCTTTTTTATTACTTTCTTCTAATTGCGAGTTATCCTAGTTATCTATTTCTTATTCGCTTTCTTCTAATTACTAATTATCTTTTTCCTCCCTATCTTTTATTATAATATTTTCTATATAAATGTCCTTTTTAACTATTTTTAGTCTTCTTTAAAAGATTCCCGCTTCTTTATTAAGTGCTATTTAATAGAATCTTTTTAGTTAGTTTCTATAGATAGAGTAAGTAAATAATGTTCTATTAAGCTCTTATAGCTAGTAGTAAGTCTTTTTTACTTTTATAATTTTATATAGGCCCCTTTATTAATCCGCAAATTTTTAGAACGCTAACTTATTAAGCGCTTAAATTAAATCCTAAACTAGGACTAGGTTACTTTCTACTAATAACCTATTATACCTTTTTATAGAGTCCTATTTTTTAGCTGCTTTAAGGCGTAATTATTTAATTCTTCCTATAGCTTCTATAATCTTCTCTTCCCTTTATTTAAACTATTTCGCCTTTACCGCTAAAAGATTAGAAGTTAATTAGACTTTAGACTAAAGTAGTGTTTACTAACTCTTTATTATTAATTCTATTAGTATAATTAGTTAGACTTCTATAATTAGCTCTACTAGTAAATACCTAGTATTTTACCTAATTATTATTTAGTTAGCCTATAAAATAGGTGGAAAGTTATTTAACTAGTTTCCTATTAGCTTTGCTAGAGCTACGATTAGTAGTTAATAGCCTCTTTTAATTAATCCTTACGCTTTTAAATTATAGCCTAATAATTATATATAATAGATATAGTACCACTTAGCTATAGTAGTAACTACTAATTTATTCTCTATTTCGCTATTAACGCTTAGCCTTATAAATATATCCTATCTATATAAGACGTCTTTATAAAGGAATTAGGCTACTACTTTTGTAGAGACTTTCTAAAGCGCTTTTACTTCTAGCTAGCTAGTTAGATACTCTTTTATAACTATTAGGTATTTATACCTTAGTTTATTTATTAGTATTTATATTACGTTAATAGTCTATTATTTAAAAATTACCTTTAGTTTACTAATTAATAGTATTTTTTCTATTCTAGCTTTTTACTTTTATTAGCACTTAGAGTAGAATTAGAGCTTTTCTTTTATAGTTTTAAATTAGTTTTCCTACTAGAACTAACACTATATTACTTCTTAAGTTTCTTAGATACCTTAATAGCATAGTAAGCCGTATACCTCCTAAATAAGCGCTTATTAGATCTTTTAATTATTAATTACCCTTTAAACTAGTTAGTTTTTTATTAATTTTTTAAAAAGGTGTTAGTCTTTCTTAAAGAAGGTACGCGCTTTCTTAATTTATCTTTTTCTTAATTTACCTAATAGTCTATTTAGCTTTTTTTCTATGCGTAGGAAAACCGTAATTTTTTCTAATACGTCTAAATATTTATTAGTAAAGATTTAGCGTTCTTCTATTATAAACACCCTATCCTAATACTTATCTAATACGTAGTTAATAAATAGTTCTAGATCCTTTTCTACTTTTTTTAGTTAGGTCTATCTATTAGGTTGCAGGTATCTTAATAGGGCGTTAGCAACTACATTTTTCTTACCTAGTATATGCAATATTTTAAAGTCCTAAAAAAGTATTGCGCCTAGCTATTAATTTATTACTAAGCTAGGCACTTCTATTAATAATTAATTAAGCTATAATATTAGGGTAGCCGCGTTAGTTTTAATTATAAATTAGGCCCTATAGAGGTAGAGCGTAAACTTTTTAAGGGCCTATAGTACCACTTTATATTTAAGCTTTATTAAATGCCACTTTAATTTTACTGCAGACTAGAGCGTACTTTTAAATTAAACTAGGTGTCTTTTCCTATAAATTCTTTTTTATTTAAGTACTGCGCCTACTTTTTAGGCATAGCTATCTATAATAAGGAATAGGGCTCGCCTTAATTTATAGTTAATTGTTACTAAGGCGGGAGTACTAGTAACTGCTGTTTTTAACACCCTTATTACTTATTATTAATTAGCCCCCTACTTTTAATTAGCTCCTTTCCTTATTAGTTTATATAGTAGCTTAGCCTTAAAAGTAAAGAATATTACTTATTATTAATAGTAGGAATAGAGACTAATAAATATTTAAACTTTAGTTACGCTCCTATATTCTAGCTATTTAAGTATTTATTTTACTTTCTCTCTAGTAGGCTATTATTTAAATAAATCTACTTTATATTTTATAATCTCTATTTAGGCTACTTTTTAGAATAACTTCTTCCTAGACATAGTTACTTTAGCTAACTCTACGTTAGCTAGCACTGCGTCTACCTTTTAAATATATTTAAAGACGTACCTTTAAATACCTAGTAGGGCTTCTTTATCATTATATTAGTTGCGGCTACTACTAACCGTAATATTATTAATAAATAGAGACGCGTTAGGAAAGTATCGTTTAAGGATCTTTATAATTACCCTTATAAATACTTAAACTATATTTATTACTTCTATTAATACGCCGCACTATTAAACTAACTTAAAAAGTATAAAAAAAGTAGTAATATCTTTTAAATTAGGGTAGAGTAACATTTAATTGTAGCCTAAAAATAGATTAAATAGGAAGTAAATTACTCTGCCTCTTAGCTGCTCTATAAAGTTATTAGTAGATAGTAAAAAGTTTACGTCCCTTACTATTACTATATTAATATATTAGGCGTTATTAATTAATTAATACCCACTTAATACTCTACCCTTCTTTTTTACTAAAAACTAAGGGTTTTAATATTAGCTATTATAGAGCTTAATTATCCTTTAATTAAGCCGCTCCTGGACTATTTTAATTACTTCTAGTTCTAGCTTCTTTAGTAGTTTATACCCTTATATTTACTAGGCCTTATATAAGATAGTCTAAATATAATATAGAGGTAAAATATTAGGGTAAATATAGGTTATTTCTAAGAACTCCTAGGCTATTACCACCTTCTAATAAAATATTAGTTTAACTATTAGTTGCTTTTTAGTAGGGAGAAGGTCTTCTTTAATTAGCATTTAAGAGAGATAATTTAGCGTTAGTCGTGTACTTTATAGGAAAATAGCGTATTGTAATTTTAAAAGGCCCGTAAATAGGTTAACCTCTACTTCTTAGATAATTAGGAGTTTTAATTAATGTTCTATTACGCGTTCTCTTTAGTTGCGCCGCCTAAAATCTAAATTCCTTTCTTTTCTTAGTTTATTAACTAGTTAAACCTTCTAAGCTAAAGTTTTGTATATTATAAATACTATATTTTATTCTATCTAGTTGCGTATCTATAATAGCTAGTTACGTACTTACTTTAGGTTCCTCTATTTTATTTATTTATTTATAAATTAGTATTCTTTTATTATTTATTATTTAGGGGTTATTAATTAATTAAATATTAGGTACACTACCTCTAGAGATATACCCGTTACTTGTTCTCTAATAGGACTAATTCAGCTTAGAATTATATTAATAATAAATTATACCCTAAAAACAACACTATCTATAAGCTGTCTTTACTTATAATTTAATACTTTATTTACCTATTAGTTTAGAACTATATATAGGTTTAGGAGGCTGTGAGCTATAGGGATCTTAGAATAATAGGTTATTAGACCTTCTAGATAATTTAAAAGTGCGTTAGAATTATTATTAAACTAATTTAAACTAGTATATAATAAGCGGTCCCTACGTACTCGTCTACTAACCTATTAGCTCTAACTATTCTAGCCTAATAATTAGTTAGTATTGCGGTCTAGTTAATATCTTTAATTAGGATATTTAATACTTAGGTAGTGCTATATTATATTATATTAAGCTCCGCCCTAGTATTAATTAATGCCTTATACTAGTTTTTAAGTACGCTTAAGTAGTAGTTTAGGATATCTCTTTTTATTTAGATTAGTTTTAACGTTTAGTATTAGTTTCTTTAATTAACTAACGGCTCTTTCTTTAGCTTTTTATTAACTTTTTCTTTAATATCTATAATAAAATATTAATAATTATCCTTTATATACAACATTTTATTAGTCCTTAAGTATAGGCGTAGGTAAAGCTCCTATATTAGTTTTGCACTAATTACTTCTAACTCTTCTTTAAAGTTAATCTTTTTTATTTTTTTTATTATAAATATATTGCCTAATTATATTTTAGTTACCCCCTTATTAGAGTCTACTTCTTTAAGTAGTTCTCTAAGCGCTTATTATATTAGGCCTTAGGATAGTAGGGTCCCTATAGTAATTCCTTTAACCTCTTATTAGAGGGATGTTGTAAAAATTAATTAGGTTGCAGGTACTTATAGGAGGGCTCTTAATTTACTAGTTATAAGCTTAAGGTCCTTCTTTTAATAGTTTATTAGACTTAGCCTTTTTTCTTTATCTTAGTTAGCTTTATCTACTATAGTTTTAAGAACTTTATCTATATTAATATTAGGTATTAGCACTGCTAGGAGAAAGTCTCTAATTACTATTTATAATTATTTTTTAGGGAGAGCTTTTTTAAGCAGCCGTTCTTTTTTTTCCTTACCTATCTATTCCTTACTAATAGCCTTTTAGACTAGTTTCCTAATTACTAAACAGCTAGAAGGCCGCCTTTAACGCCTCTTTAGTTAATTATTAATTACGTTTACTTCCTTATTATAAGGGTCTAACTTACTCTATTTACCTAATTCTTTAAATAATAATTAGTAGAAGCGTATTACCTTTACTACTCTTTTTTATTCTAGCTCTAAATTTATAGAGCTATCCGCCTAGTACCTAATATAAACTTATTCTAACTAATTACTAGTAGCCCTTAGCTATACTAGTTTACTATAAGCTTTCTATTTAGTAAAGGGTTACTTTAAATCCTTATTAGTTACGTTATAGTATTATTAAATTTTCTAAACAACCTACTTTAAAAGTGCATCGCTAACTAGTTAGGGTTACCTTTCTTTAAATATTAGATTATTACCTATAAAGGGACTATAGTAGTAGTTATAGTACTTTAACTTAGGGTTAAACTTTTTATAATACTACCCTTTTTTAAGGAGTTATTAATAATAAATATAGTCCCTTATGCTATATTCTAATAGGCTATATATACTATAACTCCTTTTAATTTTGTTCCTAATAGTTGTTTAGATAGAGTTTTTATTAGTATTTAAAAGCGAAGGGTATAAACTTATATAGCTTCTATTATTTTTTTTAATGTAATCCCTATTCCTAATAAAGTGTTAATAAGCGTAAGAATAGTTACTAGGTAGAAGGAAGGCCTAAGCTATAACTAGATTATTTTTTTATTTATTAAACTTTAACGTAGTTAAAGTTATTTTCTAAAGGCTTATAACTACTTTATTAAGTTAGCTTTAGAATTTAACGTTTAGTTAGGTTAATTACTAAGGCGTAGGTAATTACCTAAGTTCCTTTTCTCCTTAATTAAGCGTTAGAACTAAGAAAATACCCCTAACCTTTGTTTAGCCTATAATTTTTTATTAGGTAAACTAGCTTACCTTTTCTATAACTTTAGAGTTAGTAGCTATAATAGCTTATTATTATTTTTTATAATCCTATAGGTACTAGTAGAGTTTATCTATTTTATATATTAATAGATTTTTACCCTTTAGCTAACAATCTATTAGCATTAAATATATTACTATATACTAGTTTTATATTAATAGGCCTTTAAAAAATAGATACCCTTAGTTAAAGGTAGATATTTAGGATTGCGTAATTATTTATTAGGTAAGGAAAATAAACTAATAGTAGTATGTATTTAGAGTAAGTAGTTTTTAGTGCACTTCCCTTAGCTAAAATTTAATATATAATTAGGTTAATTTCTGCTACGTAGTATTAGTTAATAAATATTTTTTTCTAAGTTTAACTTTAAAATCCTCTTAAGAGACCTTTTAGTTAAAGTATCTAGGTAAGTATTAGATATACTCTTAAGTAGTTTCCTTATAAAAGTAAGAAAGTAACGTTTTTTTCTTCTTATTAGACTATTAGGCACTAGTTACTATAAAATTATAGTTTTTAAGGAATTAGGTAATATCTTTCCCTTTAAAATATAGTGCTTAGTTATTTCTAAGCTTTAGAGGGAACCTAGACTAATTAGCTATTATAAGTTTATATAAATCCTATACTATAAGTAGGTAGTTTCCTACCTAATCGCACTTTAGGGTAGAGGGCCTAGTAGCCTTTTTACTTTTTTTCCTTTTTTTTTTTAAAGAAGAGTCTGCGTAAAAATTAGAAGGTACTATATTTACTTTGCTTTTATTAGAGTCTATTCTAACGTTAGAGACTTTTAAATAAGGTTCCCTAATATTCTATTATTCGCCTTAATTTATTAGTTAATTACTAGGGCTATATTAAAAGCTAATTTCTTTTTAATTATTTAGCGAAAGGCTCGTAAGTAGAGGGTTTTAGGCTTATACGCCTACGTCCCGCTTAGTATAATTCCTTATTAATTTATCTTAAGTAGACATTTTTATAGAATAGTTTTTAATAGTAAATTAGTTTAGTTGTCTGTTTATACCCCCTTTTACTCCCTTCCTTGTCCCTTCTTATAGTGTTTTTCTCTATTTTTCTTTCCCTACTTTCTCTAATAGTTCTTTAGTACGTTTTTAGCTTATTAGGAGGATTAGCGTTTTTCTTAACTATTTATTATCCTACTAGTTCTTTTTAATGTAAAGATAGCTTATTTAACTATTATTACTTTACCCTAACACCTTTTTATTTCTTCTAATTATCTAATAATAGGTTTTTTAGGGTTAACTTAAGTTCTCCTTTATTTACCTATTAAACTCCCTTTTTCCTATCTCTTTTCTAGGTTGCCCGCTCTTAAATTAGGACTTTCTCTTATATTTAGGGCCTACTCTCTAATTAGGGCTTTTTCTAGATTACCTACTCTTAAATTAGGACTTTTTTTTATATTTAAGGCCTGCTCTCTAATTAGGGCTTTCTCTAAGTTGCCTACTCTTAAATTAAGACTTTCTTTTATTATTCTTATGTTAGCATTTTCTTCTTTTTAGGTTTTATTTATTCTTTTCTTTAATAGACTGTTAAAAGGTTCTACTCTTATTACTAAAAATATTAGGTATAGCTAGTACGTAAATATTTTAACCCGTAATTAATAGATAGAACTTTATAATTAATAATATATTAATTAAAAACCTATATATTCTCTCTATCTAATTGCCTATTAGAGTGTCGTAGTAATAATACCTCCCCCTACTTCTTTCTTTCTAACTATTTTATATTTACCCTACTCTCTATTGGTCTAACGTTTCTCCGGCCCCTTACTACACTATAATATAATATTTATTTATAAAGAAAAATTATAGTAGGGGCGCTCTTACTATATTTGCTTATTTTTACTTATTTATACTAAGGTTAGTCCGTGCGCTACCCTACTAATATATACTTTACCTACCTACCTTACTCTACTATTTATACTTACCCCTATACTAAATATACTATTATATAATATATAGTTACTTTTTTTTATTATAGTTTTTTATTATAGTTTTATAATAATAGCTCCTTTTTTACTTTTCTAAGACCCTAATAATACTAGTAAAAAAATATATATATATAAAAAAAAAGGATATTAATCCTATAGATTCCTTTATTAGCGTACTACTAAAATTTAATTATAAAAAGTAAATAAAGCTAACTAAGGTTTATATAGTAACTATTATTATAGTTTCTTATTTTAGTAAATACTAATATTAAGGTAGTACTTTTTTAACTAAAATAATAAAATTACTTTAGTACTCTAAAAGTAAGGTAATAAATAGCCTATTAGTTATCTTACTAACGTTTAAGTTCTATTAAAATATAAATATTTTATATTTACTTATACTATTAAATAATATAAAAAAGCTATTTAAAAAACACCTAAGTAGAAAGCTTTAAAAAATGTAGCTATAATAGAGTATAGTATAAAGTTTAGGCTTTAAACTAAGCTAGAAACGTAGGATAACTATAAAAATAAATTTAAAAATAAGAAAAAGTAATTTTTTAACTAGGAGTAGAAAAAAATTAAAGCTAAGCGCTATAAGTAAAAGTAATTAAGTAAGTTATTATAGTTACTTATTATAGCTTTTTACTAACTATTAAAAGTATAGTAGCTTAAAAATAGGCTATAATAAGTATATAAAAAGTAGGATAGAATTAATAAAAAGGTAAACCTTACTAGATTAAATGCTACCCTTAATAAAGATTAGAACTCTTTATAAGCTAAAAAAAAAAAAAAAAACTAAAAAAAACTTTATATTTATAGTAAAAGAAAAGTTATTAAAAAGCTTATATATAAGGCCTACTAAAATAGTAAGAAAAAATTAGAAAAAAATTCTTTTAAAAGTAAAAAAGCTAAAAAAGAGTTTTTAATATTTATATAAAAATTAAATATAAATAAAAAAGTAGTAGTTTAGGATTCTAAGTAGAAGTAAGTTATTATAGTTACTTATTACAGTAATATACTAATTAAACTATATAGATAAATTAAGCCTTTTTTATATATATTAATTTAGTATAAGAGAAATAAGATTATTTTTTAAAATAATATACTTTACTATAAATACACTAGTAATAAGTATAAAAAAAAGGTAGATATAGACTCTAATATTAAAGAGTACTACGCTAATTAAAAAGATAAGTATAAGTTTAATAGAGAGTTTACTACTTTTTAGGTAGAGAAAAATAAAAAAATAAAAAAGAATATTTAGTCTATAGGTAATAAAGGTAATAAAAAAGATAAGATTTTTAGTAATAAGAAAGGCTCTAAAGAAAAAAAGATGTCTAGTAATAAAAAAAGCTCTAAAGATAGTAAAGTTAATAATTAAGACTAAGGTACCTTTACTATATAGTTATAGTAAAGCTATAATTAACTTTAAGTTAATATTACTATAATAACTAGCTATAATAACTCTATACTACTCTTACTATTATACTAAACCTAATTATAATTTTTAACTAAAAGACTTTTAAATATATTAAAAAAAAATTATAGTAAGTAAGTAAAATAGATATTAATAATAGTAACGCCTACTATATTATATCTATTATATATATTACCTTATTAACTTATTCTTTTATTAAGGTCTTTCTAGCTATTACCCTATATAGTATTATTTAGACCTACTTATTTTAGGTTACTAGGGACACTAATATATAGCGTTTTAATTTAAATTTATACTAAAAGTTATTAAAAATATACTTATAAATATAATATAAAAATGCGCTATACTTTTTTATAAAAGCTTTAATAGCTACTATCTAAAGATCTAATTAATAGGTAGCTAGCTACTTAATTATATTTATAATAGACTTAAGACCTTTACTAATCTACTCCTATAATACTAGCCTTCTCTTTCTTATATAATAAGCTTAAAACTAATTTAATAAATACTTATTTAGATAGTAATAGTAATAGCTTTTATTATTTTAAAAGTTAGCATAAAAGCTACTATCCTTATTATCTATAAAAACCTCTATAGTCCTTAAATTAGTTACTATAAAAGTAGTTACTTTTAACGTAGTAACCTTTTTAAAAAGCTAATAGTAAAGCTCCTAAAATTTAAGGGGCCTTTTAATAAACTTTTTAGCTCTCTTATAAGACGCTATATACTTATTTATTACTTTTACCTTTATATAAATACGCCTTTTACTATTAATACTAAAGCCTAACTATTTAACTATATAATACTATATTATTTAGTTTTTTTTATTACTTTATATTTACTATAGTAGGCGCTAGAAGTAATAGTAAACTAAAACTTTACTTTTTACGTAATTTTATTAATATTTAAAGTTATAATTATTTATACTTTTTTTTTAAAACTAAAGTTAGCGCGCTAGCCTTTATTATTTATTTAGTTAAGTAAATTTTAAAATAGAGTCTCTATTATATTATAACTCTATACTATTTTTAGTAATAACTTTTTTTATAAAATAACTAGAGTTAGTTCTAATTATATTAAATATTAAGATAGCTATAATAATATAAAGGACGTAAAGTTTAATAGAAAAATTTATAACGTAGGTTATAAGCGAGCTGATTACATAAGTAAGCTAATTACTCTACTAAGCCCGCACTAAAGTATACTATTAACTAATAGTTTCTTTAATGTTTTAATAACCTACTTAGCTATTAGAATTAAGAGAGGCTAGAATATAGCTTATACTTTAGGCTATTAAATAAGACGCAATACTATTTTAATAACGCGCTGCATAGATTTATAATGTGCCTTAAAGTACACTAAGTATATAACGTGCTAGAACTACCTTTTAACGTAATTACGCGCTTAATTTAATTAATCTTCTAAAGATAGAAGAGCAGGTGCTTCTTTAGGATATACTTAACCTAGACGCTTAAAGATTTCTATCCCAGCTCGCTACTATAGCGGATAAAGCTAATTTCCTGCGGGCTAAGCGTAGCCTAAGACTAGTAGGCTAGAACTAGGCTATAAACTTTGTTAAGCGCTAGCTAGAGCTTATAATAAAGTTTAATTAAAAGTATAACTATAAGAGAGCCCTCTATAAGGATCTAGAGGTTATATAGGGCTGGTTCTAGCTTATAGAGAATACGAAATCTAAGCACGGCATCTAGGATAAAAATACCTATAATTTTAATAAGTCTAGCTTTATAATAGGTATAATATTAATTAGAGTAGTAGTTATAGGCTCTAAGCGTTAAGAATGGCTAAAAAGTATATAATAGGGCAACTAGAAGTAGGCTATAGTTATTTAAGGCATTAATGTAATAGGCTAGGTAATCCTACCTTTTATTATCTTTTAGGGTAAGTACTACCTCTCTACCTAGTATAAGAAGGAGAATCTACCTTCTAACTAGGTTATTATAGTTTCTAAAAACGGCTAGATAATAAATAAGCTTAGTTTATAGTAGCTAAAGCACTTTAATAAGTATATAAAGAAGCGTACTATTAGTGCTATACGCCTACTTATTATTAACAGCTATAAGAGCTATAACTTACTTAAATTCTAAAATTATTATAAGGCTAATAAGATTATTATACTCTACATACCTACTTACTTATTCTATCTTTTATAGCCTTTTAATATAGGGTGTTTTGCTCTATTAAAGAAGGCGTATAGGCGCTAAGCTAAGGATCTAATACGCAACTAGATTACCTATATTACGAAAACTAAGTTTCTACCTTACTTTATTACTACTTTTAAGGCTTTAATTACTAAAGAGAATGTCTAAGGAGGCTTCTAAGGCGCTAGCTTAGTTCCTTTTAACCTAGACGCGGTAATATTAAAGCTTAATATTAAGCTTTATACGCCTTTACTACCTATTATTAATAAGGACTCCTAGTAGTTGCAGACGCTAAGAAATACTCTAGAATTTAGATTATAATTAACGCTAGTAAAGTAGAGGATTTAAAGGCATATAAATAGCTCCCTAATATCTATAGTTAAGGCGTTTAAAAAGCTAGTAAAAGGCGCAGCTATAATTACGTATAAGCTAGTATTAGCGTAAAAGGAGAATGCTAAGCTTTAAGCAGCTAATAAAGCCGCTACGTAACGTAAATTATATAAAAGAAAGCGTATTTAGAATTAAGGAGTATTAACAGCTAAAGAAGGATAGCAATTAGCCTTTCTATAAGAATTTAGGGCGCGTAGTAATAGTAAAAAGGTAAAAAAAGGTAGGCGTACTAAACTAGGTAAGCTATTTTAAAAACGCTATAGGTAATGCAGTAAAACTAGATATAACGCGCGAACTTATAAAACTATAGCGGATATATCTATAGATTATGTAGAGGGGTTGTAGAATACTATTTTGTCTAAATCCTATAGTATATTGCATGTTTTGTAGAGCAATCTGGTGCGGGCTTAGCAGAGTAATTAGCTTGCTTATATAATTAGCTTGCTTGTAACCTACGTTACTATAGGAATAAAAGTAAAAGTAAGTATCTCTAAACGTTTTTCCTCTATCTTACTAAGTATAGAAATATTATATATATAATTAAAATAGCTATATATATTAATTAATTAATTTATTAATAGTTAATTAGAAAAATAGAAAGTAATAGTACCTACTTTAAAGCTATATATATTTATTATAAAAAAAAAAAAGGTATATTACTAAAAAGTAAATATAGTTTATTTTTCTATATAAAATATAGAAAATAGACTATATTATTTTAGCTACTTTAGTACTAGTTCCCCCTTTATACTACTATATAGCTAGCTTATATAGCGCCTATAAGCTTTACCTAATTTATAAATTATATATATTACGTTGTATATACGCAGAAAACAGGCCCTTAGCCTAAAGCAACTGCAATGCAATGCGGTAATGCTTGCTTATTCACCGGAACTTCCAATTCGGGACTAGCGTGTTGTTGCATAGCGGCACAGTGCTGACAGCGCTTGCTGGTCTGGTTATGGTTGTCTCATCACCACCCGGAATCAGAACCGAGTTCCCTTTTCACACAATTATCATGGCGTCTTCTACCGAGTTCTCCAAGTATCCTGCGTTTGGTGGAGACGTGCCCTTTGCCCCATTGCCCAAAATCTCTTTAGAAAAACTACTTGCGAACGATGCCGATGAATGCAACGCTCTATTCCAAAGCTGCCGTTCCCTCGGCTTTTTCTTGCTTGATCTAGCTAGGACTGAGGCTGGTGAGGCCTTGGTTCAGGACATCGATACTCTCCTAGACCTGGCGCGACAAACGATGGCGCTACCAGAAGAGGAAAAGATGAAATACATTGCGAAACCACCCCAGCGTCTCTTTGGGTATTTTAACTCTGTTGGAACAATGTCCCGAATGGCTGACTGACGGTTACTAGATATAAATCCTTAGGCATGATGAAGACGGAGACAAACCAACCGGATCGTTGTGAATTTTTCATGCTCTCGCAGGACGAAGTGAATGGATTGCAGCCTGCCCCACACTACCCGCAGCCAATTTCTACACAATTAAGTGCCTTCGAATCTTACCTCGCGCATGCACGACCTATTGTCGAATTGATCTGCCGAGTGCTTTCTACTAGTTTGGGACTTCCACCTTCCACGTTGTTTGAGAAGCAGAACCCGACGTCTAATTCCGGCACACTAATACGTCTCATCAAATACCCGGCTGTTGCGACCGAAGCCGACCGGCGCACAGCTTTACTGCCTCACACAGACATGGGTACCGTTACGCTTCTCGCGGGCGTCCTTGGGGGACTTCAGATCCCTCGGCGCTCTAAAACCTCTGCAGATGTAGCCGAAGAAGTTTGGGAGCACATTAAGCCTGAGCCCAACTGCCTGGTGGTCAATATGGGTGATGCGATGGTGCAGTGGACAGGAGGGGTGTTGCGTTCGAGCATCCATAGAGTGACCTACCCTCCAGGAACACAAGCAGCCTATGACCGATACAGTGTTGCTTATCTTATTCGCGCATCAAGCAATGCTAATATGCGACGATTGAAGGGAGGTCGTATCCCTGATGAAGATGCCGACGGCAATTATGAAGATGAGGACATACTTGCTGGTGAGTGGGAAAAGAGGAAGAACATGGCTTTATTATCGGGGAAAGATTGCGCGAAAAGCACAGGTGGAAGTCTCATGAAAGGAGAATGACCGAGGCTTCCACAAAATGTGATCCTGCGGATCTACATGCAACACATTGTTAACGTTGGAGTTTGTGAAGGAATTTTGCTTCTTAATTCCATCTTTCAGATGCTGCCGATCCATCTTCGCAGTGACGAAGTAAATATTCAGTCAAGATTGGCATTCGAATAATCTTGATGCATTACGGTTGCAACGACTTGAAGAATATCAGCCACTAGTGATTTCAATGAATGTTCAATAACCTCTGCATAATGCCTCTACAGTGGACGAGCACACAGACAAATTTATCACCAAAACGGTACATTTGTTGGTTTTTGACGCGAAAAACAAAAATAACTTTGAAAGCAACGCTAGTACAGTTGTTCACCATGGCCCAATCAACTGTTCACCAATGTTGCTCTCTGCCAAGTTTCCATCCACGGCGTCAAGTCCTGTCCATATTCTTGCTCAATCCCGTAAAAGTCATTATTCGATTCTAAGGGGACTGCTATCGTCTTCTCCAGTCATCAACGAGTATGGAGCGGAATTTTGTATATTTTCAAGCGTAATTGACTCGGGTTTGGAACTAAATGCGCTCCCTTTGACCGAGTCGGAACGGATTCGTAAGCGTTTGAGATAGCTACCTGACTTAATTGTACGTATTGGCGTTGAAACAGATCTGTGGGTCATGGTAAAAAGAGAGTAGAGTGAGGGGAGGTTAGCAACGATACCGCTCAAATGTCGTTGTGTACTGCTATAGCGTCAACAGTATTTCGGATGGGCAATTGCAACAAGGGAACTCACCAATCAGCAATAAACTCTGGAATCAAAGCCCCTTGGAAATGATTAGTGGGTAGTCGCAAGCAATGAAAAAACTACTTACATGTAATATCTTCCGTCTCTAGAAACTGTGGGGCGAATATGATGCACATGGTAACAGCCACCGTTAACCTAGCACGGGCTAACATAGGCGTCAGGGCAAAAGCAGGGAAAAGGTTTCAAAATTACTTACAGCAAGGCGCTACTCATCAGCACCCATATCGCACGTTTCTTTCTCTTTGATATTTGAACATTCCAGAGGAACCAAATTGGTGTCAGCGAGTAAACAATATCCGTGAAAAGATTGAAAGCTAGTAGACATTAGCGAAAGAACAAAATTTCCCCGCTGTGTGAGGGTAGCTTAAACGAACCGTAAAAGATATACACGACAGTTAGAAAATCCTGAGAAGATCCTCGCGTGCCCTTTACTCGCGGGTCCCACAGTCTCTCTAGGGGGTGCGCCTGTAGTCCCCATAGCAACAGCCCGATGAATGCCAAGACAGTGGTGAACGCCATCAAGATCCATATGAAGAGGCGAAAACGCCTATGAACATCGCGTAAGAGTCCTAGCAAGAAGAAACAAACGCTAACTTTGATGCTCCAGATAGCCAGTGCAGCCATAAGAACACCAAGTTGCGTATACTTCAAGGCAAGGATGAGTGATATTTTATCAACGAATTTAGCGTGGCGTCCGAAGCCTTTCTTAATGGCGAAAAGTTCCATGCCGTCGGCAATAATGTTGAAACACTTTGAGATAAATTGTCAATACCTAGTGATTTATGCTATGTTGTATAGAGAACGTACTGTACCGAGAACTATGAGACCGTCATCTGCCGTGAACACTCCACTATGGTAGAGACGTGACCAGACACGCAAGGCTGTAGTGACAAACAGAACTACAATCAGTATGCAGATGGTGATGTAGAGCTTGTAGGCCTGGCTGACATCTTCCAGGTGATGCTCTCCGGAAACCATGTTGTCTCGTTAAAGGTCTGGACGGTTAGACTAGGTGAAGCCAAAAACGGGAGTAGCCTAGCGTAACGGAAATAATGAGAATCGGGCACTCAACCCAGCTCGGGAATCCAGAGCTCTATTATCTTGGACCGGCTCCCCATCGCGAGCGGTCCAGGACTGTTCATATTGCACCATCTATTTATGGCATAGATAGCCCAACGAGACGCGGAGTAGCGGCTGCTTACAGAAGTTAACGCAAAGGAACTATATCAGCTTACGGAATTTGGGTGCCCCATGATGCCTGGGAGTAATAGCAGCTGTATCTTCACAGTCGGCCCGAATGTCAGCAAAGCAAAACCATCAATATACGAAAACAATGGTATCGCGGCGAATGTCGATACTGGATTCATTGCGATGAACGAAAAAACCTATCGTAAGTTCTAAAGTTTCTTTTCCAGCCGGTGGAAGGTTGCTGATACCATCATCCTCGGGTGTACAGCCATGTTCACAGAGTTTATTCGACGACTTTCCGTTCCAACTATACCAACAGATATGTCTTTCGGCGCTTCCGTCAATAGAAGTGAATTCGAGTAAAGAAGTCAATTATTTCAAGCCTTCATGAGCTCATGGTCTACTATTACTCCTTCATGGTTTTGGCGATTATGTTTTGATATTATCCGTTTCAACTTGACTTGTGTCAAGGCTGCGGCTTCGTTGCTTCCGAAAAAAGTCCCTAGAAAATGAACATAACCAAGATGCAGAGTCTGCTGATCAGCGGTTACCCTTGGGGTCCATAGGCAGCTCTTTGGAGCGATTCGACTATTCGAAACAGTTCGCGTCGCTTTATTTGATACCAATGGTGGCCGCTCCACGGTGCATCGAACCCACGGAATTGTCAAGGAACTTCCCAGCTAAGTTCCTTATCGAGCTTATGTACGACATGACAAGACATTAAGCTGCGTGACTAACATTTCCGAGGGCCACTCATCGTTTGTTAGATACGATTTGGCACAAACTGCAATGGCGCACCTTCCCGAAAGGATTAACATCATATGTCGAGGCCTTCGTGAAAAGCGTACCAACAAATCACTATTTACAATCTAGCACCAAAATCAGCTCTTTAGAAGGGATGGCAGACGGTATGGTAGGAATATGCACCGAAGGAGGCGAAATGTCTCAATTTGACCATGTCGCCCTCGCTGTTCATGCACCCCAAGCATTGCAAATTCTCTCTGTTGGCGCGAGCAGACAGAAAAGAGAGATCTTGGGCGCGTTCAAAACCAGTCAAACTGTTTGCGTGTTACATATAGGCACTGAGGTACGTCATTTACGCGCAAGCACCACTTAGATACGTTAAGTTTATAGATGCTCCCTCGCCGGGAAAGTGCAAGATCATCCTGGAATTGTCTGTTAAAAGAGACTTTCCATACTCGAGAGACTGAAGAGAAAATATCTGATTGATCCATTTACTACGAGAGAGAACAAAATCTCAATCACCTTCGACATGGTTCGATTACAGGATTTTCGTCTAGTGGCTGACACGGAAAGGCTAGGTCACGTGTTAGTGAAAATGAACCCGCCGGGCCTTGTGTCATCGCCAAAAGCTACCAGGAAATCTTTTCACCCGCTTTTCTCCTCAGACAGCATTAAGGGATCAAAACAACTCTGGAAAATCAACGGGGTAAATGGAATCTCTTTTGCAGGAGCATGGATGGGTCATAGGTTCCACGAAGACGGCTTCGCCGCAAGAACGTCAGCAGCACGTCAGTTGTCGGAACACACGGCTTTTTCGTCCAGGAAAGCAGCTGTCTCTCCCATTTACCACCCGCAAGATCTTTTGGTGCGTTTCCGGAAGTTGCAGTGTTTATAATTGAGGTAATTTAGTTTTGCATAGACGTTTCCACCTTTTGGGGGGGGGGGGGGGGGGGGTGCTAGAATAGGATGATGATTGAGAATGAAAGATTTACATCGGCAACGAGCGAACCACCAGCAATTCTCTTCATTGAAATCACTCAGATGTCTTTCATTATTGATTACTGTAGCACAAGGCACGGGGAACTAAGCCTCGGTTACGCATTCCCTTCATATAGACAGCTGTCGCCCCTCCAAACCTGAACCACCTTAATTTCTCAATTTTGAAACGAAATCCTCGTGAATCATCAGCATGTCCAGCATCGAAGAGCAACAGAATATTGTCAGAAAAACATGTCGCAAATTCCTAAGCCTGCCTTTGGTACCAATCTCTCAGCAGCAAGCGCAGTCCTCTGGCAAGAAGGCCGCCAGGGGAGACGTATCAATCGAATACGGTACCTTCCCTGCACCTCCCGAGCAGAATTTGAAGAATGCCTTATTCGACATCCTTGAGCAAATCAAGAGCCCGGAGCATGAGTTCCCGTCACGTGAGGAGATTTCTCTGGTCGACACGAGTGTCGAGTTTATTCGTGGGAATAAGACCACGAAAGGCGGAGTCTGTAGTGACTCTATTATCTTTTATATGCACGGCGGAGGACTCTAGTAAAACCCCCTGAGCTTCCGTATACAACAGATTACTGACTACGAGAAGCTTCTCCAGTCCAGCTGAGTACCGCGCCGCAACTGTGCGTCTAGCCAACCTTACAGGGGCTGTGGTAGCCAGTACCTCGTATCGCCTTTGCCCCCAGAACACCTTTCCTGCAGCCCTATTGGACGTTCTATCGGCCTATGCGTGTTTACTGAACCCGCCTGCAGCTGCAGCGGCAACAAAAGGGTTCCCTGGGCCAGCTCCGGCCTCTAAAATCGTGTTCGCTGGAAATAGTGCGGGCGTCAACCTTGCATTTGGTCTCACCAAGTTTTTGCTGGAATTCAACAAGCTTCCAGAGCCAACTGTGGAGTTTCACGGGAAGCGCATGAATTTACCCGTCCCTGCAGGCATTACCGTTGTCTCGGGCTGGTGTGACCCAACCGATTGCTTACCTTCCTGGTTAAACCCGAACGGCACCGATATGTTGACTTCCCTGCAACCGGCCTTGTGGCCTGATTTTCCCTCCGATGACATTTGGCCGAGCAGACCCCCGCGCGAACACCCGTATACACGAGCAGTAAACCTCGACCATGAGCTGATCTCCCCTGCCGCTGTAAGTGACTGGACAGGAGCTCCCCCAATGTGGTTTGCGGTAGGTGAACTTGAACGCGGGCGCGATGGTAATGCAGCGGTAGCATGCCAGGCAGCAAGTTGTGGTGTCCATGTTACCTGGACCGAATGGCAAGAGATGTGTCACGAATACATGATCGTCACGCGCGGCCTACCGCAAGCTTCAAAGACATTCACTTTGTGGGCTGATGCCTGCGTAAAATATCTCACAAGGAGTGAGTCCGAACTGGAAGCCAGGAAAGCAGTGTTGTATTGTATGCCGGATTGTAAAGAGGTCCATATGGAAGGGGGATTACCCGGTCTTGCGGTTATCCCACATGAGAGCATTCGTCGATTGATGCGCATCAGAAATAAGCAGAGACCAGTATGGACTGGGAAGTCTACCAACAATAAATCCCGTGAAACACGACTCTAGGAATCGAAATCAGTCTCCGGGCTACTATTTAGTAGCGAGTTATAGATAGTAACACTGAATATCGTTATGACAACACGACAGTTAGGGCCTGTTTTCTTCCCACATACAACGTAGCATATATAATTCTGAATTAGGTCTAGTCGAAAATCAGCCTTAATTAGGTACAAAGGCCTTGTACCTGTATCTAAAGTTCTAAATGCTGGTTAACGCAGATATAGATTTTCACATGTGTATGTTAAAAATCTTATCCTTTTTAGGTAAGAAAGAGGGGAAATACTAGCTACACATGCCGCTTTTACAAAAAGAAGATACAACGTAAGATGTTTTTTATACTATACTACACCACAAAACAAAAGGCATATATAAGCTCTTTTTACTTATTTCCGGATATACACACAATTTTTTGAGATACACCGGGGTTCATCCGATATATGCTGCGTTGTATGTGGGCAGAAAACAGGCCCTTATACTATTCTTTCCTTTAAACAACCCAATTTCTCATTTAGAGATTGAAGTGTAATGTTTCGGGACAATTTTCAAAAATGCGACTACACCTCCGTTCCCACACCCATTGTGGTTGACGACTTTGCATTTGCCTTATCGCCCCATTTAAAGACATCAGGAGTGCCCAGGCCCAGATGGCCATTAATAAAATCGTTTCGTAGGCATAAATGCAAACTTTTTTCATTGGCAACGTCCCGCTGTCGGGGTCCCTCATGCGGTCAGAAATCAGAGCGCGACCACGGACTTTCCTGAGGATCCGTCAGTCGGTAACACAATGATAATGCATAAATTTGCAAGGAACATGTTTCCTGTCTTTTTTCTAGTAGGTATAGAGTCCAAGTCGCTATCAGTCGGTGGCGAAACAATCAAGAAGGTTGTAGCTACCCATTGGAGTTACTAAACATTAGTCCTCCCTGAGTTTACAACCGTTCACTATCGCAGTACCCCATAACTCTGGTGGCACAAAGATACAGATTTTCTATCCACCATTTTCCCAACCAGCTGTGTCGATTGAGCTATCGGAGAGTAGAAATTATCCTTGGGATAGCCCTATGGCGATGCTAGACTATGGCTGGAGGCTTCATGCCATCACGTTCACGCAGGTTGGCATCATATAAAATATTTCAAGATGAAAACGCTAACATCTACACACTAGAGTATGTTGCATCTTGTTTCTAGCATCAATGGAAGTTTCCATTGTCAGTAACGCTCTGGGTTTCAGTAGCAACGACCTCAAAAATATCTCGAACATGGGCTGAGTAATTTCCGCGTACCTACTCACATACGCGGGTATGTCATGCTATTTCAGCCTGTTCTACACAATTGGTGATGATGACTAGGTTTTCTTATCATTTAGGCAAGACTGATTGATCTCATGGGCCGTAAAGGTTGTTTGACGGTTGCAATTCCAATATTCACCATATTCTCCGGTGGTTGTGGTGCGGCACAAACTAGCATTCAGCTATACGCCTCCCCTTTTAATCTAGACATACCAGTAGCCCTAATAGTCCATGAAATTATAATGCTACGTGCCTTCCAAGGCCTGGGTGGGTCCGGAATAACGGCGATCGTACTATCTATCATTGTCGAGATGGTTCCTCCACATAGGTATGCGACATATGCAAGCATTACTGCCATATCCTTTGCGTTTTCATACCTACTCGGGCTGTTTATTGGGGCAGTCATTAACGACAGGACAACGTGGAGATGGATATTCTTAATCAAGTATCTTATTACCCAGAGGAGCACCGTGCTTGGAGCTTCATCGCTGATTTTCTCCCCCATTTAGTGATCCTACTAGCTTTGTTTCCATGCTGATACTTCAACTCTCTATGCCAACAAACTTTCCCCGCCATCTTCGGCCACTTCGACAGTATCATTCCAATTACCCAAGACGTTCTGACGCCTGGATTTGATAGGGTGCTTCTTCCTTTTTGGATCGTCCGCACTTTTGGTTTCCTGTCTCGAAGAAGCGGGACTACGGTATAGATGGTCTTTTGCTTGAGTACTCGTGCTACTGGCGTTGTGTGCAGTCCTATGCCTAGCATTTGCGACATGGAGTGGTTCATTACGAAGAGACAAGAAGTGGCTCTAGGCCCAGAAGCACGTGCGAAAATATTCCATGATAACCTCCAAAATGCGGCACACTTAACTGAGGAGCTATGAAACATACACTCGGAAAAAACGGGGATGGAACCCGTTTTCCCTTGGAGATTCGTGCGCAACAGAGTTTTCATGGCTATGCTAGTGTAAGTTTCCATTTCGCTCATAAAATCCCCTGATTGATGTCATGTAGATGTGCCTTTTCAGCGGGAACACCATTTACCGTATCGATCATCTCAATTCCTCAGAGGTTGCAAATCGTAAATTCGCTCTCGGCGTTTGACGCAAGTATCCGTCTTCTATCTTTTACTCTTGGCATGCCGGTCGGCTCTATTTTGCAAAGCACATTGGCCAAGCGAGGAGTTGCGTGTGTATACCTCCTACCTGCCGGCGGAATTTTCAACCGGTGGGCACATGTGCAGGAATTCTTATGTATGAGTCACGTGATCTGGTTCCTCAATAGGAACATTGGAAGGATATTCGTTCGCGCCACGCCAACTTATTTTGGAGGTCAGGAGCGTGCAGATAAAGACAACATTCCCCTAATACGCATAATCTCTCTCTCTCTCTTTACCTGTCTCTCGAGCTTTCCTATAAGCACATATTTTCCCAATGCCAAAGGTACCGGTTTCAATAAATATTGTCCTAAAAAAGCGTGCTACCTGTATCCTAGAATCATAATGGTACTATGAATTAATAAATTACTAAAAAGCCGGTTAACCGGGTGATGCGTACAGCGCTAACATTATCATAGCCAAGCAGTACTTTGTGATCGCTGGAAAACCCGTTATGGGAAGATTTCTCGTTCTCAAGGCTAGCTCCAGATGCCCTAATTGGGTAACGATTGTCATTTAGGGATCGACACAACGTTAACCTATGAGCGTACAAGCAAGTAACCACTGTAGCATAATGAACGTTGAAGTCTCGACTATGCATCCCCCTGGTGTGGCGCATGTACCGCCTTTCTCCCCAAATCCTCCTTCCTGCGCCCCTACTGGACATCCTAACCACTTACGCACGAAAGGCTTCCCTGCGCCCGTTTAGGCCTCCAAGATTGTGCTTGCTAGAAACAGTACGGGCATGAACCTCGCATTAGCCTGTGTTGGAACTTAACAAACTTACCAAGCAAACTGTCATGTTTCAAGTAGAATTACTTCGTGCGAGTAACACGCATCATACGCCCTGATCCTTACTCCGGTCCTCGTGTTTGCAGCAGGAGCGCCATGTCGCTAAAGGCACCGAGTTAAAATCCTTACCGTTGGTAGGATCAACAGCTTTATCAAGTACAGGTTGTCAACGCTTCTTCAATATACTCTTGAAATTTTGCTTGTGTCTTTTGAACTAGCCTTTGAATTTAATTGGATCACAAATGGATTGATTTGATTATAATTTATCTATTTGTTGAAGAAAATTTCCTGTGGTCTTGTCAGCTCAGATGGTCTTGTAATGAAGTGGCGAGAAAAAAGAGCCGTGGGGGTCATCGCCCGTTCGGGGGGGGGGGGGGGGGGGGGTGGTTGCTTTTGCATCGGGCAAAATCCGGAAATCCACTATGCACGCTACGCGATGGATTGCTCTTTAAAGAAATGTATAATCTAGAGGTCTTCCCTGCATGATGATGACTAAAAATCAACAAGTAGCACCGTAAGATAAAAGTTCCAAGAAGCTGCCTTGGAATTCAGAGCCCGTCTTGTCCTACTTTCTTAGTCCTCCACATTACTCTCAATCTTCTCACGTTGAATATTCAAACCTTCCGCCATGCAAACCTCAGGCAGAAAACGCCGTGTATCAACATGTATATCCTGCTATAATCGAAAACAAAAAGTGTGGGATCCAATTCCAATTGCGATGGCTAGCGCTAAGTACTTTCACGATATCAGTGCGACCGGCGCTATCCTTGCAATCACTGTATGAGACGACGAAGGCCGGAGGAATGTGTGTACAACTCCCCACCAGCGACTCAATTTCCCAATGCTTTGCCATTGGTGAGCGAGGATCGAAACCATATCTCGGAAAGTCCTCAAGACTCTAAGGGACAACGTGGTATCGAAGATTCCAGTACACTATCCTTCGCGCCTTACAATGCTGAGGGTCGTCCATACGATCAACAATCGACCTTACTTGAGGCGTTTGGGTACTCTGAGGATTCCAACTCAAATACCGTGGCGTTACTCAAGATGGTGAGTGGAATGGACACACTGCATATTGGTTGATATGAAGACTAATCTGGGGGTCCAGTGGAATTCAGAAGGTGTAGACGATACGCTTGCAAGGGACAAGGGTGTGTTGCCAGGCGTTATAGAATACGTCCAGAGCGATCTTGAAAAAATGCCCCAGCGTCAAATTCTGGACTTCCTTATTCAATATTTTGTCTCCGAGTTGAACTGGTAAGTCTTCTGCTTTGCTTGGTTACAGCGATGCTCTTTCCTACACTCCTCACTGCAGAAGTAAGTTTTAATGCTCAGTGGATTAGGATGAAACAACTCGTTCACGCGCCCAGCTTCTTGATTTCCTATCAGCAATGGTGGCTTAAAGATAGACCACTATCTACTGATGACGTTGAGTTCGCGGTCCTTATCCTCCGTATATGTGCTTACGCAGCGCAATTTCTCCCCTCATCTTCGCATACCATTGACAGGATTCACGGCCTGTCTCTTGCTCAAATCCGCAACGTGTGTTCTGAGGTAGCGAATAATCTTGCGAATGCCTGTGTTGCTCTGGATTGGAAAGGCTCCCTAGTCCGTGTCCAGCATCTTTTATTTGCTGCTGTAAGATCATCATGCGATGGGAGGTCGGACCGATTCTGGGAAGGAATCGCCTATGCGAGCCAAGCCGCGCAGAAAGCTGGCATTCACAGAGATCCCCCGAATCCTGGACAAAATAACTGGGAGTTGGAAAAAGAGATGCGGCGAAGGGTATTCTGTTGTTTATATATCTTGGACAGGTAAGGTATTCCAAAGCTCGAGCACAAAAACATCTCTAACATTGCTTGATAACCAGTCACTTGTCAAGACAGCTCGACCGTGTGCCATTTTTACCCGACAACCTGGTTGCGGACATGTTGCCTCGCATGCACCTTGCCGCGGATAGCGACCACGCAGATGTTGACCCTGGTGCTCCCGAGTTGTTCACAGAGCGGCTCATGCAAGTTCAGTTGTCTAGATTCTGGAGGAGCTTTGGGTATAAAGGGAACACCGAGTACGATCCTACGCAAGCCGAACAAAAATACGAGCGGTTTTGCACCGAATACCTTCCAAACGTACCATCAGCCTTTGCTCTCAAGCCGGATACGCAATGGGACAAGCATCTTCCAAGGTTGGCCATGCAGAGGCAGCTCTTGTATATTTCAATCTTCGATTCAATCTGTCGAAACTTCCGACCGCTCTTACTCCTGAAACCGAATCAGCTGGCATGCTTAGCCCAATACAAGCAAGTCCTGCTTCAGGCACAGAAGAAGGTTCTGGCGATCGCTGCACTTAAGGAGTTGGAGGCTATTTCAACCCTACATTCCATGTTTAATGGCTGTCATACACGCTTCGGAGCCATCATCTTTAATACCTTCGAGGCTTCCGTACTTACATTAACTCTTTGTGCTCATAACGCTTTTCAATTCGACAACGATGGCCCCGGCCATTTTCTAGGATTGGAATTCGGTCGGTTGACTCGAAAACGATTGATAAAAGCCGCAGAGAAGGGACTTGATCGGCTGCAAATGCTCGCCGAAGTTAGTGATATGGCTGCGTCTGGGGCACGGACTTTGGCGCAGCTTCTTTCTACTGTTTCGAGAGACGCCGAGTCGGTATCACCACTCACATCTGATAGATCCAGCTGGAGTGCGTCGTTGTCTACTACGTTCTCGGATTTGATGGGGTTTGACTGCGAGGCGGGATATTCGGTGTCCTCGGAATACTCGAATGGAGGTTTACTAACCGAGTCACTGCCTACCATGGTTCCTGAGGACTCATATTCTGACTTGCAATTGCCCTTTATCCCATTGGATTTTGAATCAATTTAATCCTACAGCTTCATCATTTATGCCTCAACAGCTTCGTGCTAGTGTATTGTATTTGCGTATCAGGTTCATAAAACATCTTGAAATAACAGAAGGGTTTACAGCAGAGTTTGATGCCAATCTGTTACATTTCATCTGCGCAGTTATCTACTCGGCGGCGATGCTGGGCGGTTATTCCGGCACGACGCTTTGTATGTACTGTAGATTACGTAGAAAATTACATTTCTAGAACATTGTACAGACGAACCATTCCCGTTGTGGGCCCCGGACTCACGGCAGCTACGGGGAGGGGGTAACATAAACGGGCCGCTAACGGACTTTCTCCATACACACCAGTGCGACGGATACGCTAGCGGCCCGTTCGTGGGAGGAGGTACAAGGGCACAATGAGCGGTCGAGAAATGTACAAATCTCAAGTCCTGCTAGAAATTAATCTTGGCGTAAGAACTTCTAAACCTAAATTGCCTAGACCAAAAACTAATCTACACCCTTAGACACCCTTACTACCCCTCGGAAGCTAACATTACTTTGGGTGATACCTACATTACCCCATGTCTTCACGAACTCTGTCTGTGCACTGCTCCTTCTCGTGCGCACCTGGTACTCCATTGCGCAATCCCGTTCATGGAAGCGGGTTGTACCGCCACTTCCGGCAACTCTGTCGATGAGCATAATACAAGTCAACTATGATGATGATAAGTAATTTGAGTGGGATGATGCATAAGCGGCTCACCTGCAGCGGCTTGAGTACGGGCCGGATAACCTACATCCGCAATCCTTCACCAGTAAGAGTGTACTCTGGCTGCGTAGATATTGCGTAAACACATTCACCGTCAAATTTAAGCAGGTTTACTTGCGAGTTGGTTACTAGATTGCTCATACAGCACGCAGATCAATTTGCCTCAGCGCGGAAGCGAACACTATTTTGGGTTAAGTAACTTGAGGTCACACTACATGCATGTTCGGGACCCGCTTTTCCCGGCCGACATATGGCGGATGAACATACGCAGGCTGCATCAAGTCCTGGTCTAACTCACGTTTTAGGCTTAACTCTTCTGCTGATCAACGTGAAGAAGGGATTAGCTTGTGGGGAATGGGGCGAGAATAATCCTACAAAATTGGCATCCATGAATACGCAAGCAAACCCTCCTTTGGCATGGTAATTGTAGGCGCCCCACAAATTGCTTGCATATGTACACCTGTGCCAAGATACTATTGCTAGCACCTACTCACTTTTAGTGCTGAAGAAAACCATTTTAGTCGTACAAGGAAAACAATAGAGCGCGTCACGACTAGCCAGTATTCTCGGCACCCACAAAAAATATTAAAATTCCCTGGATTGAGCTCGAGCTGTCGGGCATGTGGTATTTGCTAATGGAGCGCCAAGTCTCGGAAGTCGTCGCCGGTCAAATTGGCGCAAATCATCAAAGGCCGTGATTTCTAGGTTTTATCCAGCTATACCAAACTTGATCTCTTATAGCTTTATTAGCTGACGTACTGAAGAATGAATGGCTGAGTGCGAAACACTCCGCATGTACTGATGGTTTAAGGAACCGTCAATCAGCCACAATTACTTCTCTAGTATTCATTCATATGCATAGGGATTAATGTACACTGATCGCCCACAATCGCTTCCTTCCATGATGTCTGGAGTCTCACCAATGCTTGCTACCTTAACAACGAGTTTACTGCTTGAATCCAACATTAATGCCTCATCATGCAGCAGAGGATACATTTATTTCATGAGAGCAAACTGGAATTTGCGTCAAAAAGATTTGGGTTTGTTTTCGGGCTTGCTGAACCATTTTTGCAATCCATCTAGATCGTTTCTGAGTATTTTGATGTCATTTAGTAACAACCTTTAATAGGTATCCTGCGGGCTCAGCCCAAAAGGGACAGAATACAGTCACTAACTTAGTATTTAGTGTATAGCACGGGTGTTGTAAGAGAGCTACGTGGAGTTAGTGTGTACAGAGGAAGTAGTTAACCGTCTAAGTGTCAGGGCTCACGTGACGTTATCACCTGCCGACCTTAACTGAAACGGATTGCAAAAGAGAGGTGTCGATACCCTGCATATCTATGCGAAGTTGGAATTACTGGATAATTAGGGATCAGAAGCATCACTCGAAGGCGGCCAATATTGTGATAGTGTAGAGGAACGTTAAAAGCATCTGTCCATATATATGACATGTGCATCCAAGAAAGGCAAGAATGATTAGAGGTGAGAATAATGAGAAATCAATCTGAGATGGACTCTATCATTCAGTGGCGTGAACCTTCTAACTGTAAAGGAAGGGCATACTCAACAAGATAAAAGAACGCATTGGCATTGAACCACTAAAACTAGAACTGTGCTGATCAATTCGCACCAAGATGGTGATGAACCTCGCACTCCGCATGACCCAAGTTATCAACCTTCTTCAAAGATCACGGCTCCTGATGTTCAGATATCCCTTGTGCGGCCGATAGGAAATGTCATACGATGCGTCGTGTGAAGCGAGGGGCTCTGGCACCCCCAAAAAGTCAAACTTGCACACCAACATTGCTGTCACAATTTGCATCTCCAGATCGGCAAGTTTGCGGCCCCAGCAACCGCGGACGCCTCCACCAAAAGCCAATTGTGGATAACTGGTACCATCGAATTCGACGTCACCATTTTCCTTCCGGACCAGCCAGCGATCCGGATCAAATGCCGCCATGTCCTTACTTCCATTGCCGGGATACTGTCTCGGCGCATGCACCGGCTTTCCGTCGACGGTCTTAAGGGTAGAAGGATCTGGACCTTGGCACACCAGGAGCAGACGAGTGCCTTTAGGGATGCGACAACCCAAGAGTTCGGTATCACAGGTGGCATCGCGAGGAACGAGCATGGCTTGGCGCAGCCTCAACATCTCTTCTATCACGGCTCTGAGATACGGAAGCTGTTTCAGGGATCCGGCAACCTCATCAGCAGTGGGTACTCGACTCTCCCGGGTTGCTTCAGACAGGACTGTCTGTACTTCCTCTCGTAATTTTGCTTGTATTGCGGGATAATCAGCCAAATATTTGAAGATCCAGACAATGGCAGCACTAGTGGTGTGCTGACCCGCGACGAGAACTCCGTAGGCCTACATCAGAGATTCATAAGTTAGTAAGAGCTTCAAGGGTCGAAAAAAATCCAAAGAAGGGCTGGAGGGCGTACTTCGTCTGCAAAGACTTGCTTCCCATACTTCGGCGCCCGACCTGCCTTGGCAGCCGCTTTGTCCTCT
Source organism: Periconia macrospinosa (assembly GCA_003073855.1). Taxonomy (NCBI): domain Eukaryota; kingdom Fungi; phylum Ascomycota; class Dothideomycetes; order Pleosporales; family Periconiaceae; genus Periconia; species Periconia macrospinosa. The sequence continues at coordinate 36,625 of KZ805384.1, forward strand.
CGCCACACCATATGATCGATGCCTGACTTGATCTTCGGGTCTTCGCTTTTGACTGCCCGCTGGACGGCCTTAGCGAGCAATTTGCGTACGAAAACTTCTTTTTCTGCAAAATACTTGCGGAAGTGCGGAGATACATTGCGCGTCCACCAGCCAGCCAGTGCTGGAGGCCAAGGAGTCGCGTAGAGATTGGCTATTTTCTGGCTGATGTCGATGAGTCCCTCGCAAAAGTCGTGCAACTTGGCCGGAGGGAAAACCACTGAACCGTGCTCTCCTGCAGCGAGCTCGGAACCATCGAGCTGTTTCACATGCGCTGCCTCGCGAGCGAGGATAGAATCTGTCATGTCGTCGCCGAAGTAGAAGGCCATGATGATATCGATGTTCAAACCTTTGACGTCTCTATCCATGTCAAAGGCCTTGCCCTTCGCCAAACGACTCCTGCCTTCCCAAAGCTCGATGAGCCTGTTGGTTGCCAGCTCGATGGCGGGGTGTGCAACACTGTTCATATACTGCGGAGTGAGAAGATCCTTTGACCACTGACGAGCGAGCTTCCAGTCTTCCGTTGTCCTCAGATTCAGGTGGAATTCGCCTAATAACGGGACGCGATCAATTATATAAACTGACCGGTCAAATTCACTTCGCCCTAGCATCTGATCGCGAGCGTCGCCAACATCTGCGACTATAACTATGGGCTTTTGCGTGGGGCCCATCAAGGCCTGGCAAATGGGGGTTTCTAACTTTCCGAGCTTCTTGCTGCACCATTGGGCCAGCCCATCTGGATCAGTTCGTAGGTCTGCAATGTCGCCCATCACCTTTTTGGCTGCTTCTCGATCATATGGTATGCCTGGTAGCGGCTTCGGAAGAAGGATCCATCGGTAAAACGCGTACACTCCGATCAGGGAAAGAGCTGCGAAGAAAAGAGCTGGCGGAACCTGATCTGCGAGAGTTGAATTGATGGTCTCAATGTTAAAGGACATGATGAAATTGGACGGCAGTATCCAGCTGTCCTGCTTACTTCAGAAACCTTTGGATTTCTAGAAATACTTTTAATATTTAAATAATGGCAACAGGATGTCAAATGTTCAAACAACGTCATTGTGTACCAAGCTTAGTGATGTTCAAAGGTTCCAAGTTCGCCCGACATATATCGGCCGAAGACGTTCAGGAGGCAGTGCATAATATCCTTATCACAAGCAAAGTGGGGTTTAAGTATCTCGGCTAAAGAAAGAGGGGCATTCACACAGATAGGTCTACGCATATGTATGCATGTTTCACCTAGTACGAGATCCTTCCAGATCCGAATCTGCAATATGCGCGTCATCGAGGATTACGTCACACGGAATTTAGAGAGCCATAGAGAATCGTGTGCTCAAGATTCAGCAATGTAACGAGACCTGAATGTGATCCAGACCCGTTGAAGGGATATCACGTGACTTCTTTGGCCTGGAACCTGGTAGTATAGTCTAAGAAGTACTCGGCGATTTCTACGAGACGCAGTTGGGAAACTATCCAGGAACTTTCATTGCATATCTAACTGAAATCGAAGCTCTAGATTCTCTTACATTCCAACTAACTCTAATACATTCTACCTTCTAATACCTTCCAAGGCGTTGCCCAGATCTTATACATAGCCTATTTGTCCAAGAATCTATAAACCTTTGATGCGATTCGTGTTACATTCTTTTTTCGAGCCCAGCTCGTAAATATAACTTTCTCCCACGCTCGCTTTACTTCTGTCGCTTGAAAAAGGGACACAAAACCAAACTGACCGCTCCTGCCACGATGACCAGGATATAGGCAGTATTCATACTGTCAACAACAGCTTGAAGCACAGCTTCCCTGAGGACACTATTTAAATTTCTGAAGAGTTCGCTTCCCACGCCTTGGATGGCGGCCTGCACCTCCGCCAGTGGCGTGTCCGGAAGGAGATGTTGAATGCCAATTGTAGCCTTGTTCAAAAAGATAGCGTTGGCAACGGCGAGCATAATAGCGATACCAACAACCTGACCAAAGCCTATAAATGCGGTAGCGTCAGCCACGCGGTCGGCTGGAAACAAGGATTGTACGACTGAAATGGGTCCTTGGGTGAAAAGGCCAACACCAAAGGCCATCAAGACGCTGTAACCGTAGATGGGTGCTGCGCTAGTGTGAACTTCAACATTCGTGTACATGAGCGAGCCGCCAACTATAACTAGGACGCTACCGCAGAGAACAAACGGCAGGAACCAAAATCCTTTCCCTAACATGGTTCCGGTAACAATGCTGCCGAATATCATGAGGAAAATGCTAGGTAAGAGGCGGATGCCTGCATCGAGGGCCTTGTCACTCTGAACGAATTGGAAATAGAGCGGGATGAAGTAAATGAACACCAAGCTGGCGCCCATGCCACAAGCCGTTTGGGCGAACAATATATTCGCTTCCCAATTGCGGACAATATCGCACGGGAAGATTCGGTCTTCAGGCGTCGTGAAGACGGAATAACTCTGCTGCAGCCCAAACAGGATCCACAAGACTCCGGAACAGACGAGGGGCCCGATAATTTCTCCATTATCCCAAGCGAAAAGCACGCCACCAAAGTTTACGCCCATTATTCCTGAGACAATAGCGCCAGAGATGAGGATAGTGCCGACCCAGTCCACGGCGCGAACTCGGCTGAGCAGCTTCTTTCCGTGAAGGTGAGTGTTTGTGTGCGGAAGTAACAGAAAGTAGGCCGGAGCTGCGACGGCGCCAATAACAAGGTTGATGTAGAAAGACCAACGCCAAGTAGCGGAGCTATCCGCAAAAGCACCGCCGACAACAGGCCCTAGAACGGTACCTGCGCCCCAGCAGATGCCCATTAAACTGATATAGACCGGACGCTCCTTGTTGGTTGTAGTCACGGCTAGGAGATTTAGGGCCCCCATGTAGATCCCGATTCCTCCAGCCCCGCATATCGCCCTTCCAACAATCTCGGCGTCGATGGTAGGTGCAGCACCGCAGAGGGCAGAGCCAACTTCGAAGATGAAGACGGACAGAAGGAACAAGATCTTGCCATCGAATTTTCCGTAGAGCTTTCCCCTAAGAATGAGATGATTAGTAAGCTAGAATTTCGCAATTCATGACTTGGATATGAACATACCACGTGAGGTCAAGGGCCACAGACGACACCTGGAACGCTACTGAGACCCATGGTAGCTTCTCAAGGTGGCCTAAGTCGTTGATGATGGCAGGCTGAATAGTGGCGACGATGGTGTTGTCAAGCGCGTAGAGAAATACAGAGGAGAAAATGGAGAGAACGCAAATCATCCATTTGATTCCCCTCAACGTTCTGGCGGGCTCCTCTGGCTGAGTTTGCACTATCGAAGTTTGATGGATCGCTTCAACATTTTCCTCCCCCGAGCTGTCACTTGTCTCTCTGTCGAAGTTCTTCTCTGAAACGGGAACAGGCATGGTGGTCGCTGCAGCAGGCTCGTATTGTTTCTGCTCATGTGCCATGATTTTTGTGCAGGAGTGAAGGAAGTTGAGACGTACCATCTTGTTATGGGCTTGGCTATCCATCTCATACACATTCACACGGCTTTACCGGCGGTGTTAAGCTACCGGTAGTGCGTTAGCCGAACGGGACAAAGGCTTGGCCCGTAAGATCTCGGATTCAGCCAACGTGTTGCAGGCGACTGAGTGGTACGAGCAAGTATGCACGTCTCCCCAGAAGTGACAAGATCTGCAAGGAACGAATCCCAAGAATTATGTCCGTTATCCCCGGATATTCCCGTACACGACGAAAGCATCAGTTCTCTAAACATTATGTGTGTAAGCAACACAAGTCCACAACTGAGTGAGGCTCAAGATATCGACCGAGTTTCGATTCGTATATATACATCCAGCAATGTCTTCAATCCTCCTCTTAGGCGGCAACGGCTCACTAGCACGCACCATCACCCAAAGGTTTTCAGCTAAAGGCATTACGGTGCATTCCGTGATTCGCGACCCGAAACAAGCCTCTCATCTCAAAGCCCTTGGTGCCTCTCCCATCGTGCAATCCGTGGAGGATTCTAGTGTCTCTGACTTTGTCAAACTGATCAAAAATGTCAAACCCGACGTCGTCATTTGGAGCGCGGGTGCTGGTGGTGGTAGCGCCAGCGCTGCACGTCTCAAGCGCGTCGACACAGACGGGCATATAAAGGTCATGGACGCAGTGGCACAAGCCGCCGAAGAAGCGGGCACGACTAGGAGATACATCACCATCTCGTCACTGGAAGTGAGGGACGAAGTGAACAAACCCGTGCCAGATTGGTACGACGAAGATGATCGCGTGTACAGCAAATGGGCGTGGCCCATTTTCAGACCATATTTCCAGGCTAGATTGGCTTCCGATAAAGACCTTGTTGAAAAGAATGGGCAAAGAAGACTGGAGTACACCATCGTGAGGCCCGGTTGGATGAGCCTGCAACCAGGTACTGGGCGGATTGGCGCTGGAAAATGTAACATCACTGGACAGGTTAGCAGAGATGACGTTACAAGTGTGCTCGAAGTTTGCATGGAAAGTAGCAGAACGATAGGTTTAGCGTTTGATGTTGCGAGCGGAAATGTGCCCATTTCAGAGGCGGTAAACAAAGCCGAGGATAGCTTCAAGGGATACCATTAGACTAAGCCAAGCCACTAGACTTTTATTGCGTAAACTAAAAAGAAGCAGTTACAGCTCGTCTATACTCAATGCGTCGAGTCAAGCATACGATACGGTAAATACCTAAGTAGTTACAAGGTCCCCGTAAGCGAGCGCAATTCCCGGCACCGTAGATCAAAGACTAGTATAACGTTACTGCAAATGTCGATTTTTTCTAACTAGTCTACGGACTTGCCCATGGATAAGCTTATCTCTTCCACCCCACACGGTGTGAAACTGGCAATTACCCATTTGCTGCATGATCTACCCGCCATAAGGCCTCACTTTAACTGGGCCTGCATCAAAGTAGAAAAAGAACTGCTGAGGATTAGATAATGCATGAAGTCGGCCGAAATATTGCGGAACCGTCAACATGTCAAGACGGTCGGCATGTTAGGACAAGACGACCTGCGATTTTAAGGATAGGCACGTTTTCGGTGGAACAGTTGTGGTAGGACATGATTTTTGAAGAGGAGGCAAATAAAATAAATATGTCAATGTGAAAGGACGACGTTAGACGAACACTCTGGTGTAACCAGTCCCTTCAACACAGACCATTCAAACCTCAATACTCCTCGGGACACTGGGCAAACTATACAGCCCCGAAGAGACTTTTGAAATATCTGCTTCTTTCATTATCATTGTTTTTTTCTCCCGAGATTCCATCCCGTAATCTCTCTTTATAGACCTTTTCACAGCCACTCGTGCTTCGAGGCGCAAAATGACGACTGGAAAAATGAATGAACCTGAACCAGTTGCCCTCGTTGGCGTTGGTAAGTTTAGCATTGTTTACGATTTCGCATTACTGAATTTGGACCAGGTTGCCGCATGCCAGGTGGTGTCCGCGACCTCCCTGGCCTCTGGGAATTCCTCAGGGAGCAGAAAGATGTGCATATGGAGTTTTCTGAGCCGCGATTTCCTGCTAAAGGATACTATCATCCAAATGTTGATCGACCCGGGACCGCGGTCGCTAGCCACGGTTTCGTCCTGGACGAAGATCCATTGCTATTTGATCCCGCTTTTTTCGGGTTGACAGATGCAGAAGTAGAGACTTTGGATGCAGCCCAGCGTAAGCTTCTTGAGTGTACATACGAGGCTTTTGAAAATGCGGGAGAGACGTGGGAGAGTGTCTCGGGCTCCCGAACCGGCGTTTTTGTTGGCGACATCTGCTTCGACAACTACATTTCGCAAACACGGGACTGGGATTATTCGGGCAAGTACTCTGCCACTGGATCATTCCCGAACATGCTTGCCAACCGACTCCATTACGTCTTCAACCTCAAGGGACCAAGTCTTTTAGTAAACAGTGCATGCACATCGGCCATGTACGCACTTCATCTAGCCATTACTTCCATGCGCAATGGCGATTGTGACTCGGCTATCGTAGCAGGGTCCAACTGGATCATGGACCCAAATAGTCATATCGCTATGGGGAAGCTGGGAGCTCTATCGGCTACCTCGAGAAGTCATACCTTCGACGCATCAGCCGACGGTTACGCTCGTGGTGAAGGGTTTGCCGCACTGTATTTGAAGAAGCCAGCACAGGCGATCGCGGATGCATCTCCAATTCGCGCCTTGATCATGGGCACCGCGGTCAATGCTAACGGCCGTACAACCGGAATCACAAACCCCAGTGGCGCTGCGCAAGAAATCGTTATCCGAGAAGCGTACGTTCTACCATGATTTCTAACCTTCTTTAATCCATTACTGACAATTCGCAGCTACAAAAATGCGGGAGTAGACCCTTCGGAAACAACATTGTTAGAGTGCCATGGAACTGGTACTCGTGTCGGCGATCCGATCGAAGTTACGGCTGCAGGCAATGTGTTCGGCCCCTCCAGGCCCGATACATTCGAAGATCGCCTTGTCGTCGGATCCGTCAAGACAAATGTGGGCCATTTGGAAGGCGCATGCGCTCTCCCTGGTATCCTCAAGGTCGTTACTGCCCTTGAGAATGGCGAGATTCCCCCTACACTTGGCTTTCAAACACCGAACCCCCGCATCGACTTCGACAAGGCGAAAGCGCGAGTCACTACAGATGTAGAGCCTTGGCCCAAAGACAGACTCAAGCGAGCCAGTGTCACGTCAGCTGGATTTGGTGGTACTAATGGACATTGCGTTGTTGATCATGTTCACAATGTCCTGCCGCTTTATGTCAAGCCTGGCGTCATGAGACAACGCATAGAGGAATGGAACGGCACCAATGGGCACGCAACAAACGGAGCAAATGGACACACTACGAATGGAGCCAATGGACATGCAGCAAACGGTGCCAACGGGCATTCTTCAAATGGAACGAATGGGCATGGAGCAAACGGAACCAAACATCAGCCTCAACACAGTCCTGTGTTGGGTGCGCCAAAAATGACCAGGACGGCTGATGCAGGTACCCGCCAATTTGTTGTCCTCCCCTTCTCCGCACATAACCAAGCATCGCTCAAGGCAAACGTCAATATTTTGTCCTCAGTAATCGGCCGGAATTCACTGGCTGATGTTGCCTACACTCTCTCCGCTAAGCGCTCGCGCTTTATCCAGCGAACCTTTTCTGTTGTTAACGCAGATCAGCCACAGGCTGCGCTAACTGAAGACGTGAAAGTCTTCTCTTCGCCACAGCCCGTCCGCATTGGGTTCGTTTTCACCGGTCAAGGTGCACAGTGGCACGCAATGGGTGCCGAACTCTTCGAGTATGCTATTTTCCGTAACAGCATCTCGTATCTGGACCACCTTCTAAGCTTGTTTCCTGACCCGGTTTCTTGGAAAATTGCCGATGTGCTATCCGGGGAGTGCGAGAAGGATTTGGTGCAAAGCCCTGCCGTCTCACAGACAGTTTGTACAGCGATTCAGATTGGACTTGTCGATCTTCTAGCTTCATGGTCGATTCGGCCAGCCGGTGTGGTAGGTCATTCGTCTGGTGAAATGGCAGCAGCGTATGCGGCAGGGCAAATTACTGCCGCTGAAGCAATCACAGCTGCATACTACCGTGGACATGTCGTATCATTCAACAAGAAGAAGGGTGCCATGCTGGCGGCAGGCGTCGGTCCCGAGAAGGGAGCCGAATACATTCGAGAATCTGGTTTCGAAGAAAAGGTCAGGGTTGCCGCCATAAACTCTCCAGATAGCATCACCATGTCTGGCGATGCAGAAGCCGTTGAGCAGCTATCAGTTAAGTTAAGCCAGGAAGCCGTCTTTAACAGAGTTCTCCGAACCGGTGGACTCGCATACCACTCCCACCACATGCTCCCCCTTGGCCACAATTACACTGATGCTGTTGAGAGTGGAAAGAAGAGTCTTGAGGAGAATGGCATTTTTGACAAGGGTGAGAAGTATCCGAGTGTTCCTTGGTTTTCGTCTGTTACACCTGAAAAGAGCATGGCTATATCCGGACTGCAAATGTCATCTTACTTTAGATCGAACCTAGAGTCTCCAGTACGCTTTACCGAGGCTCTTTCAAAGCTCCTTGAGTCTCAGGAGGCGAGTATCGGTGCGGTGATAGAGATTGGTCCGCATCCTGCACTGAAGAGCCCTGTAGGGCAGATCGTAAAGGCATTGGGTAAGACTGTCCCGCATCTCGCATCGCTCAAGAGAGGCGAGGATGGTCGAAAATCATTGCTCGACCTCGCCGGGACACTGTTCGCTCTCAACGCCAATATCGACTTAGTTGCGGTTAATGCCGTTGACGACCAGGGTAGCGGAAAACTGGTGCATGGCAGCACGGCCATCGACCTGCCGCCTTATCAGTATACCTACGGGCCGATCAAGTACAATGAGAGCCGGTTGAGCAAAGAACAACGCCTTCGAAAGGTGCCTCGTCACGATTTACTTGGATCCAAAATAGCGGGTACGACTAGACTACGTCCACAGTGGCGCAACATTCTCCGCGTGAAGGATTTGCCCTGGTTGGATGACCACCGCGTTCCACCCCACGTCCTACACCCTGGTGCGGCGCACATCGTCATGGCAATGTTAGGTGCTGAACACGCTTATAAAGAATTTCCGGACGCTCTTCCAATCACCGGCATTGCTCTCCGCAATGTGTCAATCAAAAAGACTCTTATTGTCCCAGAAGACGACCATGGCATTGAGATTGTCCTCACAATGGAACTTGAGGATGGAGCAACTGCCAAGTCGCCAGGATGGGCGACATTCTCCATCTCTTCCGTCGTCCGCGACACCCAGCAATGGACTGAGCATTGTTCTGGCCGCTCTAAGGTGGAAGTGGCCCCATTTGAACCCGTGGCACCGATTGACACGACAATGGATGGGCGTCCCGTAGATGCAGAGACCTGGTATAAACGCTTTGCCGACATGGGCCTCAAATTTGGACCCTCGTTCCAGGGATACTCCGGCATTCGCGCGGATCCAAGCAAGAATGTCACCTCGGCCAAGCTGGCTTTGAACACAACCGCAGACATGTTCCCTGGAGGGGAGTCAGATTATCCCATCCACCCAGCCTCTTTCGATCTTGCCATTCGCCTCGGAATCATGGCGTGCAATGGCGGACAGGCTGAAACGGGTAGTGTTCAGCTTCCTATTCACCTGGACCAGCTGCGGTTCAAGATCGGTAGCTTACAAGGCCGGGATTGGGCTACTGGTGTCTCGAAGGGAGAACTAAGAGGGCTACGTGGTGCTTATGCTCAGGTACAGATGTTGGACGAGAGTGGTGGTGTTATCCTGGACGTGGACAATATGCGTTTCATTGACCTCGCCAACGAACAACAATCATCTTCGCCTGCGGATCAGGCGGGTAAACCCTATTCTAGCCCTTACAATCGCCTTGTCTGGAGGCCGGATATCCGCACTTTTAGCAAGGCCCAGTCCGATGCTGTGTTTTCTGCCCCTGATGAAAATGCCGGAGCATTCCCTCAGTTGTCCAAGGTTTTCGATTTGCTTGGTCACGCCAACCCGGATCTCCGAGTACTACAAGTAGGAGTTAGCGAGGACACAGGCGCTGGTCGGGCAATCTTGAAGACCCTGGTCGGCTCCAATGGGATCAAGCGCTACCGGGAATATCTCATCACCGACGACTCACAAGATAAGCTTGCGGCTTCAAGCTCTGAGTTCCGCGATGTCAGCTATTCCGTTCTCGACATCAAGAAGGACCCTCTTGATCAAGGCTTTCAATCAATCTACGATGTCGTTGTGTCAGTCAATGCTGTTTATACCCCTGGGAGTACAAAAGAAACTCTAGAGAATTGCGAGAAGCTTCTCAAGCCGGGCGGAAAGCTTGTGCTGCTGGGGTCTACAGACACAGATTGGGAAGCAGCCTTGCTGAAAGCAGGTTTCAAATCCGGTGCTGAGCTGACGGTGACTGAGAATGGGTCCACTCTCGCCATGGCCACTCGTCAAGACGAAGAGAAGCAGCTCGATGGCAGGAGCCCGGTAGTACACCTTCTCCACGGCACCACTGGGGTGCCCACACTGCTCAATCACTTAGCCCAGGAATTTGAACGACGCGGGCTATCTATCAAAACGTTGAGATTCGACGATGCACTAGAGATCACACCTCACTCCCGCGTAGTAGCATTTTTGGGTGGAGAAAACCTTCTCCTCGGCGCGGACCAGCATCGTATTGGGCTCTTCCAGCACCTTGCTGCAAACACTGACAGTATGGTCTGGCTTACGTCATGTGGGATTGTAAAGGCCCGTAATCCAGACGGCGCTTTTGTTTCAGGGCTGTTGCGTACACTGGGAACCGAGAATCCGTCTGCCCAATTCCTCTCTGTCGATATAGATGCTGAGAACTTCCAACCACCTGAACAGGAACTGGGAGATCTAGCGCGATGCCTCGTCGATCAAGAGCTTTCCCTGCACCCAGAAAGTAGTGATTCGAACCGCGAGTTTGCCTGGCAAGACGGCTGCTTGTGGGTTAGCCGGATCGTTCCAGATGACAAGCTTCAAGGTTACGATGAGGTTGTAGCCAGCCCAGGCGACCACGAGTTCGAAATCGTTCCACTCAGCACCCAGGGACCAATGAAAGCCGCTTTTGGAACGTCGGGCATCCTTACCTCTCTATATTTCAAACCCTATGTAGAGTTGTTGAAACCTCTGCAGAAAGATTACATCGAGGTCAAGGTTCTCGCTGTTGGACTCAACTGGAAGGATTTGGGTCTTTGTACCGGACGTTTCGACATGAACAACTTTTCGAATGAGTATTGTGGTATCGTTACCAAGCTAGGGTCGGACGTCAGCCATGTCAAAATTGGCGATCGTGTCTACGGCATGGGCAAGGGCCATTTCGGAAACTACACCCGCGTGCCAGCAGTCCTCGCGCAGAAGCTCCGATCCGATGTAGACGTGGTTGAGGCTGCTACTATGCCATTAGTCTACATGACTGCTGTCTACGCATTTGAGCATGTCACGAGGCTAAGAAAGGGACAGAAGGTTCTCATCCAGTCAGCCTCTGGAGGCCTCGGTCTTGCAGCCATTCAGCTTGCGCGTGCTAAAGGCGCTGAAATTTATGCCACCGCCGGTAACGCAGTGAAGACTCGCTTCTTGATTGAGCAAATGGGCATCCCCTCTACTCACGTATTTTCCTCTCGTGATCCCACCGATGTCCAGCGCATGGTCCAAGCAACAGGTCATGGCGGATTTGACGTCATTCTCAGCAACGCTCAGGGAGACATGCTTTACGAGTCTATCAAGGCTCTGGCACCGCTTGGCCACCTGATTGATGTGGGTCGCATGGATGTGACAAGCTCCAAGAACATTGCGTTGGAACTCTTCCAGAAGAGCGCGAGTTTCACCTCATTTGACCTGGGCTTAGTTATAGATCGCGACATCCAGCTTGGCGGGGAGTTGATGCAATCCGTGCACGAGCATTTCACTTTCGGAAAAATTGGGCCGGTTCGACCGTATACGGCGTCAGACATCTCGCAGCTTGACCAAACACTGCTGCGTTTCTCGAAGGGTACGCATATTGGGAAGATGGTGGTGACATACCTTGACCCCAACTCCATGATCAAGAAACACAAAGCGGTCACACCTGCTCAATTCGACCCAGAAGCTCGCTACATCTTGGTGGGTGGTTTGAGTGAACTTGGACGAGCAATTGTTCGATTCATGAGTGATCGTGGCGCACGAGACTTGGTCATCTGGTCAAGGAGTGGTCCAAACAATCTGAACGCCGAATCGAAAGCCATGATCGCAGAACTGGCTGCTAAAGGCGTAAGGGTTCGAGCCATTACCTGTGACGTGAGCGATCCGGAGCAGGTCGAACGCGCTATGAAAGACGCCAGCTCTGATCGCACCGTCCGCGGTGTTCTTAATTTTGCCGTTTCTTACCAGGATATCTCGTTTGACAAGATGACAGCGGAAATGTTCCACGCAGGTATGGCAGCAAAAGTATTAGGAACCAGAAACCTTCACCAAGCGACACTTTCATTGCCTTTGGACTTCTTCTCCATGGTATCGACCTTCGGTACTGTCCTAGCGTTCCCTACACAGAGCACCTACTTGGCAGCCAATAATTTCTTGGAATACTTCGCACGCTACCGAAGGCGATGCGGACTCCCCGCCTCAACTGTCTCTCTGGGTTTCATCAGTGACTTAGGACCTTTGGCCGGCGATGCAGCCACTGTGAACCTGTTGGTACGAACCAAGGGCCAGATGGTTACAGGAGCCCAGGTATTGCGCATGCTGGAGCCAGGCTTCATAAGCCAAAGCGTTCGAAGTGATCCGGACCAACAGTGGCTAGGCCGCTCTCAGGACCCTCTATCAGAGGCCAATATTGTCACAGGCTGCGACCCCGCCGTTCTCGCAGCGATGAAGCGGGAAGAGCCCAAGGCGGTCGCTAGCACCGTACCCAGATGGCATCGCGATGCCCGTGCCTCCGTGCTTTTGCGCGCTGTGGATGATGCGTTTAGGTATCAAGCTGGCGACGATGCCGCGGAGGCGACGGACGATAATGCCGCTGGCCAAACGCCAACCGCTCAATTACGACGTCAATTCCAGGGATTGGTCAATAAGCTCAGGGAAGAAGGCAGCGGTGATAGCAAGGCAGAATTATCCAAGACCGTTGCCTTCGTTACGGACGCCATCCGTGTGACTGTGGCAGGAATGCTCTTTATTGACCCGACTGCGGTGAATGTATCGGGAACGGTAGCAGACCATGGTATTGACAGTCTGCTAGCGGCCGAGTTCAGGAACTGGCTTCATGGTGCCTTTGGTAAGAATATCAGTATGTTGGATCTGATGGATGCGAGAACGAAGATCGATACATTGGCGGAAAGTATCGTGGAGCAGGCAGCGAAGTCATAGGCTGCTATTGCATTTTGTTTCTTTCTTTTTTGTCGGGATTAGAAAACTCTTCAGTTAGATGAGGAAGATTTATATTAGCGGTTTCAATCTTTCGCTTTAAGATTGCTGAATACATTCGTTCACTACCAACTTACATGTAGTTGTTGTTCTCCCAACTTGTGCCTTTTCGTCGATTTCTACCCCCGTTGAGCTGTTAACGTATGAACCGTATGGATAAACATGGAAATACTCACAGCAGGTTTCAGGGACTGACGGATTTATGTAAACAAATCCGCGCGCATGTGCATGTATACCCTTCCTCCGGTCACGTGACGTATGACATAGATTTCATCTTAGAATTTGGGGCATCAAGCAAGTTTTCATGATCAGGATGTCATGTTTTGCAATACTTAGGGTCAATTATTCTTTGATTATTATAGCCCAAGCATATGCCAACAATTCTCTAATTCATGAGGCTCTTCTGAAATAATAAAGTTTGCCCGTGCCCGGCTTGGTTCTCTTAAACCCCGATTGTCCCTTTTGATGTCACTGGGCAAGCTCGAAGGCGTCTTTGTCAACATCACAAATAATGTGGCGCTCGGGAATACTCTTTTTCGCATAATAATCAGCGATGAAATCGTCCGTGCACTTGGACGGCTGAGCGACCGAGGTATGCTAAAAAGGTATTGTAAATAGGTATTTGCAGTATTTTCGAATGCGATACTTACACCAAATGCCCTTCTTTCGAGTAAGATGCTCCCTTCAAAACCGGAACTCACGTTACGCGCAGAGGCTAACGGCGTAACGTTGTCGAAAGTATTTCCTACTAGCAATACCGGGTTCTTAGTTTTTGCCTTGAAATCACCCAAGTATCGGCCTTTTGCCTCGAAGGGCCATTGCGCGCAAGGTGTCGTGGTCATGGTGTTGAGCCAGTCTTGTCCAACTAATCGACTGATGGAAGAAGACTTTTTAATTTCGGGAATTAATTGGTCCACGGAGACGGCGCGTGGAACTCGATCTGCGCAAAAGATACCCTGAAGCGATTCGGCTTGGGCAACACCGGGAAGGAAACTACTGTACCAATTGCGCCAGGCTGTTAGATTGGCGAAATCACCTTCCAGCATACCTTGAAGTGCAGAGGCCATGAGGCCAAAATTGAGTGGATGGTATAACGTGATAGTGATGGCATTGTGTAGACCGCTGTAATCAACTTTGGTGCCAAGGAACCAGGCATCAAAGTCGTGAAAATCTGCTGGTAAGGCGATTGGGTGGTGTTTAATACTTTCGATAAACTCCCAGATCTTGGCTTCAAGCTCAGGCGCCGTGATTCCGTGCTGATTAAGAGGACATAGTTCCGGGCTGGCCTTGACGCAGCGTTCAAAGAACTCGGAAAATGCAGCATCTGCAGCTGCTCCATATTCAGTATTGATAAGAGCCTTGTTGAATTCGTGTGGATTCAACACGCCGTCGATCACAACAGATCCAACTCTCTCAGGGAACATGGCCACTAGAGTGGCACCGAGTACAGTGCCGTATGACGGGCCATAGTAATTCAGTAAAGGACCATCGTTCAGAGCATCGACTATTTGCATCACATCCCTTGCTGTTGAAGCCGTACCGATGTATGGACCAATTTCTTGAGCGTTCTTTCGGCATGTGTCTGCAAGTATAGCCCCATCCGCCCACAGCTCTCCAAGCGCGGTATCCGATGCATCAAAGGTCTTCAAAAGATTCTGTTGGGACCGTCGACGCTGGGATTCATTCTCGAAACAGGTGAAGCGGAGGTATTTGGAGCTGGTCCCTCGCGCATTGAAGCTGATGAGATTGTGTCGACCGCCGCTCTGCCTTCAAAATTCTATCAGGTTCAAAAGCCCAAGAGCGGGTATAAGAAACGTACTTCATATAGAAAGCTGTTGTTGTTGCCATGTTCACCAGTCCTTCCGCACCCGGGCCACCCCAATTGTAGATGATACTGCCTAGTGAAGGGCCTTTTGTGGCTTCTACCTTGAGCAGTTCTACTGTGTGTGTTGCATTGTTGCTCGTGTCGATGTAATCAAGAGGCACAATCAGCTCTGCGCACGTAATTGGTAGTTCCGCGAGTTTCGTAAGATCCGAAGGGCAAGGCTGCCAGTTGATGGTGGTATTTTGCTGCCAAGACGTTGGAAGCATGGCACCAACCAAACTGCCGGTCGAGAGAACCCAGCCGAAGGATGCTAATGCTGAAGGCATCTTAGAAAAAGAATCTCGGTAGAAAGGTCAATACAGAATGGAGACTGTGGAATTGGATAAGAAATTTGTATCAACAACAGGAGAGTCATCGTTATTCTTATAACATTAGACGAAGCCGAGGAATAGGATTTGACCACTATCATGCAGCGAATGACGAGTTAGGGCGAGGCGCAGCAAACTGCATTTCTCTATGAGGAAACCGAGTGGTAATAAATGACAAAGTATCTTGCGTTGAGCCTAGAACGTAGGATCTCAAGTACTAGCTAGGGGAGTTTTTCGAGGATTATGCATCTGTCAGTTAATCTCAAGGTATTAAGGAAAGGTACAACACATTAGCCAATGACACAGGCCAGTCATGAGGCTGTGCTCTTACTATCTCGGTTTCCTTATGTGGCCTAGTGCGGAGCTTACGTACGTCGGTTTCCTTTAAAAGCTTGAGCTTAGTACGGGGCTTATGTATGTAGACAAATCCGTCAACTATCCTGCCTGTGACACACCCAGCTTTTTTGCCATCAATATGCAACACATGTCTTTGGATCCATCGCAAATTTATTGGCTTCCATAAATATCATGTCAGACAGCAACGCCCTCACGCTCGATAACAGTCAGTTCCGTTTCGTCACAAGCAAACCACGCATGCGACACCACACGAAGAGCCGCTTGGGTTGCGTGACGTGCAAACTACGTCGCGTCAAGGTGCGTTTAGAGATCGACGTACGAGGATTGCCGGGGAAACGTTGCATTCCACTTACGCGACTGGTATATAGTGCCCGGAACAAAAACCCATATGCGCCAGATGTTCAAAGATACGGGCCACTTGCCTATACGATGCACAAGCCTCGGCCTCAAAAAAGCCGTATTCTACCACTCCTACACATCTCATTCAAACGAAACAAACCTCAAATGTGTGTACAATACCATACTCACCGTCTCATGACCAGGGCTTGAGCTCTCACCAGCTTGAATTATTGTACCATTTCCGCCGACATGCGCTTCCTGATTGCCTTTTGGGCCCTGACGGCGCATGGGTCGCAGATATCCTCGGACGAGCACATCAGGTGAGGCCGCTGCAGGCGATTGATTACAGAAAGTGGCCCCTGCCTCTTGCTAATGCTCTTACAAGTATCCCCACTTGATGCATGCAATGCTTGCCCTAGGCAGTTCGCATTTCCATACGGTTGAGGGCACATTGAAGACTCCCACTGATGCGATCTTGCATCGTGCTAAGGCGTTCAAATTGCTTTCAGACGCTACACTCAGCAGAGAGCGTCTGAGCCACGCAGACCTCGAAGTGATTCTTGCAACTACAATCATTCTCACGGTTCAAGCTTCTTATATGACAAACGCGTTTCAGGATTTTATTCGCCTTCTTCGCGGCTGCGGTCACGTCTCGAATGCTATGCTCCAAGGGAAACAGCCGAACTCAAATACAATAGCTAGAAGACTGGAGTCGGTGAATGAGGTAGGAGAGATATTGGCAAAGTCGAAACGCGCAGCACTGGATACCAGAATCATCGTCGCAGCCGAAAGCTCACTCCGCAAGAGCATTCCCTTCTGCCAAAGTGATGCAAAGGCAGCCTTTCATCAAAGGCTGCTCCTGATACTGGCGACATTGCGCAACTGTTTTTCCGCCGGACTGAAGCAATACTTGAATTTGATCATTGATATTACGGAACAGCCCGAGACCATCACAGCCGAACTTTTGTACTCAGCTTCCCCTGGATCTATCACTTTGCAATGCCATCTACTTTCAATAGGCGTTCTTCTCAGCCCTGGACTAATTGTTGCAATGGATCAAGGAGCGCAATGGATTTCGGTAGCAACGTCGACTATTTGGATCAGGGAGTTATGCCAATGCATTGGCTTTCCCTATACTTCACTAGTCGAATGGCCGCTTAAGGTAGCCGCCAGAACTGAACAATTTGCGAGGTCAAATTGGCTTTCTGTTGTGAGACTTGCAGATCTAGTTTCCTGCCAGCCGGAACTTTTCCTTTGAATTACATAGCTGTGACCTATTCACCTTAATGTACAATGTCGAGCGCTTCATATTCGACTATGGAACAGCCAACTGGAGAAAAAATGAGTAGTACAAACGCTGGATCCTACAGGCCTTTTCTTCCCTTGCCTGAAGCTCTAAAACACTGCCGACCACCTCTATCGCTAGAGCACCCACCAAAATTCCGTTGTTTTGAGTTGAATGACGACAAGAGTTATGAGGACGATTCCAATAAAACAGGGCTAGATACCCTCCCGGAGAACTCGATTTCCTCTTTCCCGGATGCGCTATTCCCTGTTTCATTGGAACGAATTCTCGTGGACCCTGAGTCTGACCAATATACTGAAAGACCAAATATTTGTGTCTGTCGTCATGTTCAGATGTATCGTAATCCAGAGACTGTGGGGTTATCTGACCGCGCTGCGCCGAAAGTTCTATTCGATTTCGCAACAGTAAATCGAGTTAACCAATCCCTCTGTGCCGTGTCATAGATTAGAGTTCTCAAGCCACTTCAACCACTCCCTCAAACGGCGTTTGTCAGATTCACTGCAGTCGTCGGGGCCATAGAATCGGTGGCGCACAAGTTCTTCCCGGAGCAATCTGACCACCACCTCGCGTCTGTCACATTTCTCTTCCAAGTCCGAAAGCACGAAGAGGCAAAATTTGGGGCAATCCGACGGCCACCAATCGGACCTCGTGACGATCACCGCCTTTTGCCATTCTGGGAGCTCTCCCAATGATGCTAGCAATTCGCTCTGGTGATTTGGATCTTCTCGAACCGCCGAAAATCCTTGCACTTGGTTTTGGAGACCGGTGAACAGGAGGTTGTCATCGAGAATATCAATGAAACTTCTTAGTAATTTTGTTTGTATCTCAAGAACAGTCTCTGGTACCCAATGGATGACGTTGTCCAGTACGGCAGGAAAAATGCAGTACTCTTTCAATGCAGCGTATAAAGAATGCCTGCCCGAGAGCACACGTAGGCGAATGAACGCCGAGGTTAGCTCGAAACCCGCAATTGGTTGTTGGTTTCGAATCCTGTCCACGTGTTCTTGGTTGAGACTATCCACCTTCTGCTTGTAATAATCGTCAGGCCATATTATACATTCAATTTGTCGGACTATCTGCCAGTCATGACGTTGGCAGTACGTATGGTAAAATATGGATACCATTTTTGTTTCGTTCACGTTATCGTCGGTTGTCGGTATCTTCTTCCCGGTCCAGAAATGCACCAACTGATGGAGATTTTGATTTTTAATTGATATTGCGCACTTCAGAAGATCGAACAACTTCATCCTGGCTCCAAGGGGTTGTGTTGAAGACCCTCCGAGTAGAAATTTCTCAATATTAAGAATTTTCTGGATTCTGAAGGCGTAAAGGACGATATTGGCATGTCGAATTGTGGAGAAACAGGAAAATTGTTCCAAAGATCTATGCGCCTTGGCCCATCGGAGGAAAGGGAAACGTGTTAGGTCTTCATGACCTATTGAGATGGGAGAACTTCTTCCGAATTCTTGCTGTGGATCTGGGGACCGTTGGAGGGCAAGGGTACTTTCGGCTATAAGATCTACACTCTCTGTTGTTTCCATGATATCCGTCATAATCGTATCCGGAGTTTCTGCGCGATATGATGTGTCAAAGCGATTCGTCGGGAGTGGGCCTATCTTGCTGGTAGGCAATGGTATTGACTGCATTCGCTGAACTTCACCTCTGAGACATGCTTTGATCTGAGGCCGAAAAATGTCCCGTGCCCAAGTCCAGATATAATCAACAACCTGTAGTAGCTGCAGTGCGCCATCCTCTGACTCAATTGTCCCATGCCACAGGTCATAGACACTCTATAATATTGAATTAGTGCCGACGATAGTTCCTGGATTCGCTTCATGACTTACAATCTTCTCTTTATCATATCCAGTGGAAACTGCGGACATTGTTCTCGTTGGAAAGACGGCAGCATACAATCGCCATTCTTCCCCTATATTTGCGAAGAACCATACCAGTGGAGGCTCGCAACGATACTCTACTTCGTTGTTTCTCGGTCCATGGTTCCCCATAAATCTATTCCTCAGTTCATCTTGGATGTGGAGGAATCGACGGATTGGGAAGGCTGTTTGTCGCTCTATAGATCTGAAACCTGGTGAATTATCGCCTTTCTTTGCCTCAATTACAAGAAATGGGTATACCATTTCTATGTTATCAACGGGTCTGTGCTCTAGATTCCATTGACAATGATCTAAACACTGGCGCATTCCATCTGTGATGCTCAGTCCTATTACACGGTCTGGTTTCATAGAAACGCGGTGTTTCCTGAGGAGGCCATCATGTTCATTTATGTCAGAATGCGCGACTAATTTCCCTATCACCGTTTTGAATACACGCTGAATCTCGTCGTCACTGCGTTGTCAGTCAATTGTTCAAGATGAAAAGAAAGATTTACGCGGTACGCACTGGTCGACGAGGCTTTTCCCTACACCTTGACATTCACACTTCTTCCTTGATCTTCTCTTAGAATCCAAAGCTTCCTTTGTACGGGTATCATGGGGTACTGCTAGGTGCTCTGGTATGTGAGGTTCATCTCCGCACGTGTAACTATGTGTTCGTTATTCAATGTGAAAGTGCGAAGAAAACACTCCGTCTGACCAACCATATTACTGATTCTTCGAAAATCTCGACTGCGTGTGGTTCAATCATGCCCCGCCATGTGTCCTCATTGATATTCAAATCTTTTCGTAAGCTGTATGCCTTTTCCCGTAACTGGCGAACGCGCTTCTGCTGACGAACTTTCAGCGAGACATCTAAATCCGTTCGAGCTATGTATTCATCATATCTAACGCGGCTAATATCGCGAATAACATGGAAGTGGTGGCTGTAGAGGGAAGGCCATCGATTGGGAGGAACGGGACCTTCAAAAGAGATAGAGTAGCTTTCCATGAGCCTCTTCAAGCCCTCATGAGTTTCGGATGCTTTCATATTTCGGGGTGGCATGTTGGCGCTGCGTTTGAATGATTCCAGCAGAGGGGGTGTTTTAACCTTAAAAGTTTGTATGGGAACTGCCGGTGTGCAAACGATTGAGGAGTGGGGCTTGTGCGCCGTCTCAATATAATGGGGTGGCTGGACCCCTGCTGTAGGCTGCAACGAGGTCTCGTAGCAGGGGCAAAAGCGCCTAACAAGTGGCTGCGCACTCCTCGGCTACATGCCTTGCAAGTAAGTATGAACATGTGGACTGCACTCAGTAGGCTGCCTAGTAGACTACTTGATCATACATATTTTCAATTTTCAATAAAGTTTTACAGGGTTCGCGCAAGATTATCATTTGATTTTATGTATATACCATCGACTCCGCAACCACAGTTGGCGGCCCGTCTGCACGATCATGAGCGCTCTTAAAACCGTCGTAATCAATCATCCGACGGTCACGCGAGTATAAGCGAAGTCCTGGCGACAATGGAAGAATTACCGCCCCAGACTTTTCTGGCTGGTCGCAATGATCTATGTCTTGACCCGCAGATCCCGCTATTTTCATCGTCGTGAATTCGAACTCCGAGCCCGGAGCAGGCCAAATGCATTCAAAAACATCATTGCTTATCATAAGCAGGGTTTTGAGGTGGAACGCAGTCGTGAAAATACCCTCCAGTCTCCATAGGAACCTCTCTGTGCCTTCTGCTATACCGTTGTCTTCCACGAAAGGAGCCAGAATTTGCAGAAATCTCTCGGCTAGATTTCTACCTTTGCGTGGAAGCACATTATTTTGGAAGTGGTTGCTCATAATGACTGATTGATGAGAAGCAAAATCAAGACTGCGAAGTACGTTTATATCGTCTAGTATTTTTAGTACTGTGAATCTCGAATTAGCAGAGATAAACGTACAGGCTGCCGCAATATTCTTGCGATATTCGTCAAGCAGAGGAGTGGGTAACATCTCCGTGCACTTGAACTTTTGGTGAAATACTTCTTCGCAAACTGCTGCGCCAACTAGAGCCTGTACAACTCGCTCAGCGGGAATATCGGAAGCCAGCAAGTTGTTCATATAGTATTGGAGATCGTAGGTGGTATTTCCGAGAGCTTTTTTCGTCAGTTTCTTCAATTCCGGACTCCAATCAGCTATCATGCCCTTCTTGCCAGGAAGTCTGAGGCCGGAGACCTGCTCAATCGCCGCAATTCTCTTAGTCAACAGCTTTGCCTTTGAACGTATCTCTGTCAGTGTCCCAACATCCAGCTCCCCGGACTTCAAATCAAGACATGGCTGCAGTAACGATTGCCTGCGAACCTGCATCTCCAAATCCGCAATCCGGGAATTTTTTCTTCTTATTTCATCCTCGAAATTATACATATGCTTATCCATCTTCGCAGTAAGCGCCCTTTTTTCGCGTTTCTCTCGATTGACCTCCTCAATATAACCTTCGGCCTCCTCCCACTTTTGTCTAAAGTAGGATAGCTCATGTATGAGGTCCTCGTGTTCTTGTATATCTAGCGTGATCGTATTCGTGGGTATTGGAGACAATGAAGGTTTCTGGACGTCTATCTTGGGGTAATCGTGTTGATAGACATCGGGGGTCAATAGCGTGTTTGTGAGAGATTCGTCGCTGGAAGCCGGCAGGTCGTCGATTTCCACAGAGTCATCAACTCTAGTCCTCTCGGGAATTGAATGAACCTGAATTCGCGCGGAGGGCGGCCGCTCTCGTTTTACAGAAGTAATAACAACTGAAGGAGACGTTCTCGAGACTCGCTTCGACCTTTTATTTCGTTTGACGGAAGGCTTATGCCGTCAGATATATCGAGTGCAAATATTGGAAGAGTTGACACCATACCTTGCAAGGAGTTACAGACGTGGAAATTGTTTGAGATCGTTGTGATCTGACTAGTTCCTTTCGTCGCTTGTGTACACGCTTAGCGGGAGGCGTTGGTAAGACGGTGAGCTTAGATGGAGTGGGACGTTTGGAGGAAGACCTTTTTGCCCTCGGTGTCCACATGTGGAGTTGATCGTATCTATCTTTAATGCGTTTCTGAACGGCAATGTCGATAGCACGCATCTCCAGACTTCCGTGGCGGTAGAGCTTCGTCATATTTCCTGCGACATGTGGAGTCTTGTCACCTTCGTAGTATAGCTTCTCCAATCTACCTCTGATTTGATCAGTAGTATATTTTCCGTCCATCTTACTACTCAGTTCCAATACGACCTTTGACTCCTCTCTCTCACGCTCAACTTTATCGAGGGTGCATGACGATTTTTGCATAGCAACGATAAAGTCGAGCTGCGCTAACAACTCAATTACGTCCTCTTCTGGCCAATCAAAGCCTCTGTTACTAGACTCTCCCAGCATGTTGAAAAGCCGATATGGATAAAATAGAAGAAGAAGGGTCCAAAGAAGGAGAAGAAAAAATATGTGATGTTTGCCCAGTATCGGCGACAGAAATTGTGGGGTAGGCTGTAACCCCCAACTTTGGGTCGATTTGAAGGTGGCGAGATTAAACGCTGGGTGCCTGAAGAGCCAATTTCTCAAACGGTTGGAACTCCTCAGCCACCCCCCGTAGTCACACGGCATACGTACGGGATGGGCAGTGCTTCAATCGACTGGCTGGGGTTTCATGATATGACACCGGATCGACAAGGGAGTGTCCCTGAAAGTACCCCTCCTAGTCCCAAGGGATTGTTCAAAGTGAACAAACCACCATAGTTTACCACTTCTCCACTGTTTTGCTCTCTAAACTTAGCCTCGGAGCGCGATTTAGCTAGTTATGTAGCAGAAACGCAAAGTCGACATGAACAAGAGCAAAAGCGCTCTGTCAGAAATCCCGTTGACATTTTTTTGGAATGTGTCGCAGCCAGTCAGGATGTCCTATGCAGGGGTAAGGTCAAGTGTTGTGCTGTGCCGCCGCCATGCATCGGCGCTTCGGGAAACGGCTCGCAGCCTGGAAAATCGCACGACGACGGAGGCGACATTGAGCAGAACTTGCGGAGCCTTGTGCTCCATCAAAACTGAGCTTCAACCATAAAATATTTTAACAAGTCGAGCGCCCGTCGACTACAGCAAGCACACGGTGCAGTTCTTCTAACCAAAAGGAGATAGAATCATACACTGGGCTCTTCTCTATCAGTTTCGCCATGCAAGAATTCGATCCCGGTCCGATCCTCGATGAAATACAAGACCATAGAGACGAGGATATCGACAGGATGGACGTGGACGATTTGGATGAGGATCAAAGACCCAGTCAACACGATCGATTGTTGATTTCCGTGGATTTTGGCACCACCTTCTCTTGTGTAGCCTACACCCGCGTGAGGAAAGGGGTCCGGCCCGGCGCAATAAATGTCTCGCAGGTGAGATGCATTAACAGATTTAAAGATTATAAACCACGGGGCGAAATGGCGCCAATAAGGGAAGATGTTCCAACTGAGCTGTGGTACAGCGTCGATTCAAATGACGAAGAGCCTCTTGTGGACGAGTCGGCTTCTGCTCAAGATATGCCCCCGAGGAAAGCAACACAATGGAAAAGCACATACGCTTCATCAGACGAAGACGAGCCGGAGGAACCACGAGAAGTCCGTTCACGCCAAAGAATCCAAGAAGATCGATCCAAATCCTCGCGTCCTAGTTGCTGGGGTTTCGGCGTTCAGAACCAGCTTAGGCGAATTGATATTCAGAAGCAAGAACATGGACACATCTCGAGTTTCAAACTTCTCCTCGACAATGGCAAAAATACGAAAGCGTTGCGGCACAAACTGCAGCCAATTGTGAGGTTTCTAGAGAGCCACGGGCTCATCCACGAGGCGAATGATCTCTACACACATTACCTCACACATTTGCTCGAAAACGCAAAAGCGCAGCTTGAAGAAAAGGGAGAGTTGGAAGACGACCCCTATATCGAGTTCATACTTTGCGTTCCTGCAAAATGGCCGATCAAAGGATCTCGAGTTCTACAAGATGCAATGGAAAAAGCGGTTAAAGACGCCGGGTTCGGGCGAAAGGCCCAGGATAGCGTTACTAATCTTTTTCTTGTCAGTGAACCTGAAGCAGCCGCTGCCTGTGTTCTAGCTGAAAACCTCAATGAAATTTATGTAGGCTCTATTCAACCCACATCCCAGTCTCTCAGCTAACCAAGTCCATTAAGTTCGACGAGGTAGTCCTTATCCTTGACGCTGGCGGTGGGACTGTCGACGCGGTGACGTATGGAATAACGAAAGAAGAACCTCTCAGGATGGATGCTGAGGTAGTGAAGCCTGATAGTAGGTAACTCCGCACTTATAATACACTTACTCATAATTATTGTAGGCGAAGTGTGCGGGGCGAGTTTCATCAATCACAGATTCAAAGAAGTTCTCGAGGAGAGATTGAAGGATGAGACCTATCTCATCAAGAATGGGAAGACTTTGGCAACCATCATCGAAGGACAGACTATCATGTTCGAGAACGGTGAAAAGCGCTCCTTTAACACGGAAGACCGTTACTCAGAGTTGGACCCGATATATATCGATGACCTTAAAGAGGACCGCCAAAAGGGCTTGAGGCAAAACTGTTTCATCCTCAATCCGTACGTATCAGGAGCACGAATGGAATCATCAATCTAATACAGGAAAGGAATGAAATCAATTATATTTTCAAAGATTCATTGCGCGGAACAAGAGACCTTCTAAAGAGGCAGTTACAGCTGGCAGAGGATAAAGCAGTCCAGGTAGGAGGGCCCCAGAAAAAAACAAAATGCATATCAATATTACTGAGGATTACTGATATTCCAGCAGAAGGTGATACTGACCGGTGGATTCGGACAGTCTCCTGCGTTGCAAGACTATCTCAGGAAGCAGTTGGGCGAATATAATAAGGCCCACAGCACCACCATAGCCCTACTAATTCCAAGATCACCGTAAGTGTAGCACATCTTTCGCTCTCTAGAAACAACAGCTAAACTTTGGATTAGTTCCACGGCAGTGGCGAAAGGTGCAGTATTGCGTGCATTGAAAAAGCGCGATGGCCCCGAAAGAGTCATTCAATGCAGCTATGGATTTTTGCGCGATGAACTATATGAGCCACACAGATATACTGCGCATAGAAAGGCCAGAGCGAAGATTGATGAAGCGGACGGTGAACGATACATCATAGACACGATAGACTGGCTTATCAGTGCGGTGCGTAAATTGACGACAGAATCCGATGAACAAAAGCTCACATCGCAGACACATAGGGTGATCGACTGCCTAGTCATAAAGAGATTGCAATTCCTGTTAGACATACTTTCGCTTTAGAAAGCGAGAGGCTCATCTGCATAGAGGAGTTATACATTTCGGAGAAGAAGCACAAATCTCACTACAAGAAGGGCAATGCGAACAATAAAGGTAAAAGATTCGATCTCCGACGCGACCCAATGTCTCACATCCTGATTTATATTAGGCGCTGAACTAGCCGGTTCTATAATTGCAGACATGACATTCTTGCGAGATGAAGGTCGGATCCAGCCAGAAAGCCCCTCCCAATTCAGCAAATTCAGTGAAGAACCAGAAAAACGTCATTGGGCAGTACATTTCGAGCTCGTCATGATTGTTGAAGGTAGAAACCTCCAATATCAGGCACGATGGCCAATGCAGAAAGATCTTCAGGCGGGACAGCAACCGTCTGTTCAAGCCCAGGCCCAAGTCTGCATCGCTGCTGCATTTAGGCCAGGAACTGCGTAACCGCCGGCTGTTAAATATCGCTGATTTTATAGCGCGCCTTTGTCTTGGAAATTGTTACACCCGCAGCATATTCGGCTATATTTTTGGGAGAGTACTTTAAACTACTTATAGCACACCATGAATAAATTCTTTGAATTGTACTATTCATTATGTAACAGATACGCGCTGTCAGGACGGGAGCTGATAGTGATTGGGTGAGGTAGAGACATGATTCGTTATTCAATAAGATACCAAGGGGATAACTAACTTAAATAGAGTATTACGGTAGAGTCCTATTCGAAAAATACAGGACTTTCTTCAAACATTGCTGACATTAAACGTCGTCTCCCATTAGTTATGCAGTGTTTCCACTTATCCGCCAGGCGCATTATGGGGGGCTTTGTCAAAGATATACTGGAAACTGTAGTCACGGTTATCAAATCAAAGCATACCTCTGTGCCTGAGCCTCCATCTGACTTGCAATCTCTCCATTCATTACACCTGCGACATAGGTCTCTCCTACCAGCTGCCATCCATCTCTACTCCCAAGTTTGTCATCGACTTCCGCAAGCTCTTTGGTTAGACGACCGCGTACAAACTCTGGAGTCTTAATGTCTTTGTCATCCAGCCTTTTGCGAATCTCGCGAGCTTTTCTGCGCAGAGTTTCGTCAACATGCGCAAATATGTAGGGCATGGTCCCGCCTTCGATCAAGAAAACTTCATCGCCGTCTCGAAGGGCATTTTGCCCGATTCCGATGTATCCTTTTTTAGTAATGAAGACGCTCAGTCTCAACCAGTCATGGACACTAGTTTTCATAATGTCCATGTCCTTGAACCAATTGTGCACCCTAGTCACGAATTCTTTAGACTCAAAGTTATTAGAGAGATATTGTCGGATGTCGTCCTCGGTTGGCTTGTCCTCGTGTGGAGAGATTAGCCAGGGTACATTTGGATGCTTTGCCTTCAACTCGGCATACTTTGCTCGCACATCTTCTACGTCTTGCGGTCGCATCTTGGACGAGCCACCCACTTTCGGCTGCGTCGGTTCCTGCTCGGCTAACTTTGACAGATGATCCAGCAGGAACATGTCGATGAACAAGCAACCTACTATCAATAGATCTGCATCGGAAAGATCTACCAATGTCTTCTTAGGGCGGTATTGGGATAGTAAAACCCTAAAAAATGCCTCTAGTCCAGGCTTCTTAGTTATCGGATTAATGGGTGGGACGAAGCGAAGGACCCAATCCAATAAACCTTCTACGACGGGAGCGGAATCATCTAGTTCCATAAGACGATGATGCTCAGTTATATTATCAAGATTGACCGCGGTAACGAACAGGGTTTTGCCATCAGCGGAAAATTTCGGGCCTATATCCTGCACACTCTGAGGGAACGGAAAGTAGCCGCAAGCCGGATTGCTCAATATATACAGAGGCTTTGCAATATTAGTCCTATTTGCAGTCCAATGCGATGGGTTGGGCATCCATGACGGGAGCTCAAACGCTGTCAGCTGCCAGTCGGTGGAGTATTCCGGTCTCATGCGATACCGAAGAGCGATCGAGAACAACACATCCAAGTTCCAGTGTGTAAGAAGGCATGCTGATAGATTGAGCAAGACAAACGATTTATCGACGTTGTAATCGGCGTGCAACAGTGACCAGAGCTTAGGGTGAGCAGGTTCCGAGCTGGAACGCCCCTGAAATAGTTGGAGGGACTGGTCGATGGCCACACTTTTAGGGTCCAGAAGCGATAGGCCGGCAAATATAACGTCTCGGGGATCGGTCCCCTTCCTGCCCATGGTCATATCAAGCCACTCGCGGACAGTCCACCTTCCGCCGTTCAAGAAAAAGGAGGTTGAGTCCAGCATCTTCGGAATCATTTTCACGTGTGTAGCCCAAAGAGGAACGAAGGCAGTGAGAAGGCTGTTGTGCCAGGCACGATTCCTGAACGACCTAAATTCGCAGGTACATAGTTAGCTTAACTCAACCAGGGGTGATTCAATGGGCAATCAAGGTCTCAAAACTCCACGCAACGTGGTGTCTTGATTCTACTCCGTACCCAGAAAAACGTACCCACAGCCGGCGAAACCAGCGACGAGTCAACAACCAGATCGCAGCCATTTCGACCTTACTAGATTTTGATCGATTCTTTTCTGGGTCAAAGGGCGACTTTCCAGATTTTGGTGTAAATTTTTCATGCAGTTTTTCGAGGCCGGGAATGAGAAGCATAGGAACGTCACCAAGCCAGACAACAACCTCTACCGCCGATTGATAAATCTTATCCATCATTTGCACTTGCGCACTGCGCTCCCATGTATCTTTTTGATTGATACTAACCGCATCGATCCAATACCTTCCCGGTCGTGTTTGCCGAAGGTGAAGCAGAGCATTATACAGGTTTGGCTGTATAGCCATCGACTTTCCGTCGCAGAATATGGTTTGAGTCTGCGCTGAGCGCCCGGAATCAGTAACAGTGTGCTGTTCTTTCTGCAACTCGGCATTCTTCGACAGCAGTTCCTCTTCACAGATATATTCGCGATGTCCCAACAGCGCTTTGAACGTCTGCCCAGCGACCCAGCCCGATTGTCTCAGCCAGAACTTCGAGTTCAATGCGGTATCTGGTTTGAACAGCGATATGACAGATCTGTCTTCTAACCAGGAGTAGGAAAGTGCTGTGAAAGCGGGGTTGTGAACCAAGTCCACGGTTTCTAGCTTGCAGTGGATGGGCTCAGCAGGGGCAGCTCGCTCGATTTGAAGCAGGCGGATGCAGGATGGAGTAGGCAAGTCTTGGTATCTATACTCATCACTGCGTACAGCCTACAGCATATCAGCTACTAGGCATTCATATAATTGAGAAGGTTCGCCCCTAGCTTTACACGTACTGCGAAAATCTCTTTCGATTTACGAACTGGGCCCCCTTCGCTCAATTGTTGAGCGATCAATGGCTGAAGTCTGTTACGTACTCTCTCCAATGTCCCGGGCTGTTCGGCCATGTTATGGCACCGCTCTAGCGTCTATGGCTTTGCAATCCGAAATGGGTACAGAGTGACGTTGTGAAGTAGATATATCTAGAGTCATCAGCGAGTAACTCCAGCTAGGCTGAGCCAGAGTCCATTGCTTAAGAAAAACAAGAACACAGACACGTATGAGAATGTGATGTCATGCTGCAGCTACCCCATGTTGACAGGGCCCAGGTAAGCAAGCACATTAAAACTACCGAGGTGACCCGCGATCGTAAGCGATACCCATGCTATTGTGACATCGCATCAACAGGTGACTCGTAACGAATTCTCAGAGGACCCCGCTTAGCCCCTCGTACCATCCTAGGGAGACCAGAGTTCTGCAGTCAATGCACACGTACTCGCTGGAAATCTTAAGCTTCTTCTTCTCGCCTAATGAAGTTCTGCCGTCGCAGTTAAGCAAGATCTATATGCCTGCGGCGCCTTGGATGGGGTTTGGATTAGCATCACCTGGGTTTATACCCTGTAACCGCTCTCTGTCGCGGTAGCGCAGCCCTGTAAGTATATAAATATTCTTAAGATAGTTTGTAGCCTCTTGATATTTTATTTTTGATGATATCCTGCTTGATTGCTGCGAGCGCGCCGTGAAGGTTCTAAACCTTTACACAAAGAGCTATGATGCCAACATAACGTTTTTGGAATCCAGGTAACTAGTTCGCCTTTTTCTTCTCCTTCTTTTAGCTCAGTTTATAGTATAGGCAACGACGCTTCGTGTCGTAGAAGTGAAGTTCTATGGAAGATATAAAGTTATTAGATAACTCATAGATTAAATTTATTCTATTGCTGCTGTATTTCAAAACCCTACCTCTCCTTTACAGCACCATTCTAAAAGTGGGATCCCGATCGTCACCACTTCCTAAGAAGTGGTCAGACTTCCCGTCCCTTCTATCCCTGTTGATTTTTGCGCAGTACAGTACGTTAGTTAGGACGCTACCGCCGCGTTAGTCAAGCATCGTCATTCCTCTGATCCAAAACTTACGAAAACCAGCTCACAGTCAGCAAGCCAAAAACAATGGTGTGTCCCTTATGGTATCTGGGACGTTCTTGGTCAGGGTATATGAAACTAGCCAGAATGCCTCCACAATTAGCGATACCCAACTGAAGGGCTGCAGCAGTTGCTCTCTTGTAGTGACCTGCGGAATTATTCGCGAGCCAAGCCAATACCGGTGGGACACTGCTGTAGATCCCTGTAGCCATCAGGAATGTCATGCCGTACTTGACTCTGGGATGTCCGTCGCCTATGTTCGCTATCACAGCATAGCCGACTATCGCCATTGGGATGGTGCACAACATAAGGCAGCCGCGAAACTTGAGACGATCGGATAAGAATGCGACAGCCACTTTTTAGAGGGTCAGCTGTATCATCAAAGCATTATCCAGTATCAAAACTCACAGGTAGCGCATGCTGCAACGCTATAAGGAATTGCGGACCACAATTGTGCAGCGTTTGCTGTATATCCAATGCCTGCAAGAATAGTCGGAAGCTAGGCTCCTTAGCGCTTTTTCTTCAACCTGATAGAGGTTTCGAACTCACAAAAAGTCCAAATGAATATATACCAGTTAGAAGGCCAAAATAAGCGATTGCCGAG
The DNA here is from genome assembly GCA_003073855.1 of Periconia macrospinosa. Taxonomy (NCBI): domain Eukaryota; kingdom Fungi; phylum Ascomycota; class Dothideomycetes; order Pleosporales; family Periconiaceae; genus Periconia; species Periconia macrospinosa. The sequence goes on from KZ805384.1 coordinate 66,976, forward strand.
AGCCATGTCTGCGCGCTGGCTATGGCTCGGCGTACTTCGGACCACGCGAACTTCTCTTCCCTGCGTATTTGAGACCAATTAGTGGTTCAACCAAATAGTCAAGATTTATGTGTAATTCTTACAGTTCTGTGTTACCAGTACCATTGTCTACCCCAGTCAGTCTCTGGAGAGCGGCCGCACGCTCATCGTCTTGTAAGAACTTTGCTGTGGTGATGTTGTTGGGGAGAACAAGAAACACAGTAACTCCAACCATCATAGTCTAAATAGAGTAAGCATAATATCCAACGACAGCTGTTGAACACTCACAAAAATGCCCTCGATGACGAAGATCCAACGCCAAGCCGACAGACCGCCCCGGTCTCCAATTGCAGCCATTGCGCGGGCTAAAAGTCCTATCACTGATAAGCGCCCATATATTAGTTTTCGGTGGGTTTCATTACCGCCGAAAGCACTGGATAGAGAAGTCGCGGTGTACAAAACTCCAATCCTCAAAGCAAGCTCGGATCGTGAATAAATGGTAGAAAGGTACAGAACCTTATTCGAGCATACAGAAGTCAGCAAAATTTGATACCGATGCATCAGGAGAAGATTTAAGATCTCGTTCGAGCTTACCATCCCAGGAAACAATCCACCTTCAGCCAGGCCGAGAAGGGCACGGAGGCCAATGAATTGGTCAACGTTATGGATGAAACCCATGCACATGCATATCAAGCCCCATAGAAAAGCCATTAAACCAATCCATATTCTTGGGGTGGCTCTTCTCAAGACCAGATTACTCGGTATCTCCCTATGCTGAGTTACCCCATGGATTGAATGAGAGTCTGGTCAAGAAATAATTGAAAGTACCCTGCAATGTACAACGGGTAGAATGCCGTAAGTCCCTGCATATATTGCTTGTTGCTCATGTGAAGGTCGGCCTCTAGATGGTACAGTTTTGCATTACCGACGTTGGTACGATCCAAGAATGAGCAGAGGACTAATAGGATGAAGAGTGGTAATATCCTACAGATGGGTTAACTGCGTAGAGAATGAATAAGTTACTTGTTTGTATACCTGGTGTCAAGCTTCCAGAGAAGCTTTTGAATGGAGATTCGAAGCTCTTTATTCTGATGGGAGCCATCATATCTGACAGGTTCGCCATCCCGAGGCTTTGAGATATGGTTTGCTTGAACTGAATGGCGACACTGCTTGTCGCGCCACATCATCTTTGGGGTGCCTTTTTTCTAAGGCGGGCCCTGGTTCTGATTGGTAGATCTTATGAAGCTCAACACTTGCGTAAGGGAAGTTGAGTTTGGTATTATTCAAAAGTCTGCTGTTGACTTCGACCATCTCCGCTCATTTTATAGGTCGAAGCAGCGGGGTAGCAACTGCCGCATAATATACGCGGGTCTTATTATTAAGACTGTATGCAAACCTGATGACAGTATTACTCGGGTCCAGTGGATTTGTCAGAATGTCACCGATCATCGTCTTTCCAAAGTAGCGTTTCTACCAATTCAGATATAACGAGTATATTCAGTTTCTACTCAGCTGGCTCAACCCGTTTGACTTTCAGTCAGGTTGAACCTTAGGCAATAAGGCAACTTTCCATCTCCTGCTAAGTGTCAAACTTCCACTCAGTGCACGTGGTTTGGGCGACAGGGGTTACCTGCATTGATCGGTGAGTAGATATTATAGCCGCACTGTCTGAACCCTACAAAGGATCTTTAGTGGCTACTACACCTCAAATTAAGTTAGTTTAGCCTATTACAGCGTAAGCATAGATGCGAGGGGTTTATTGTATTCGTGTAAATTTATGTAGTAGTTCAGCAGTCAGATGAGATTTTTGAGACGCATCAATACACAAAAGTCCAAGAACGATTCTCCAAATGCTGCAGAATTTCCCTTCATACCGTGCCGCTTCTTTTTCGTCAACCACGTCATCCCTTCCAGACTTCTGGTCCGGGAATTGTATAGAACTATATCGCATCAGTATTGTCTAACAAGCGCACTCATCAAACTCACAGTATCATACTGATGGACCACCCAGAACCACTCAGACCCCTGACCCTCCATTTCCCAACTCACCCCCGCATACCCATCATACGTCCCCGGAAAACTCACCAGCTCGTCTTTCTTTGGGACGCTCGACCCATCCCCCCGAACATCCAAGTGAATACAATTCGGAAAAATCTGCATCTGGCCCGTCTCAATGCTAATCATCTCATGCCTGAGAATATACTTCCCCTTTTTCAAATTCTTCGGTGTCGGGATATTAAGAGTCGCGCCATTCATCACGTCCGCCATGGCCCAGTGCCCGGTCGTCCATGTCCCGCTCAACAGCCCGGCTTCCCAGATCTTGAACCAGATCGGCGCAGTCAAGTTCACAGTTTCGCAACCTGAATCCGGACACGCGGCCATGTACGCCATCATAGGTCCGTAACCGTGTCCGAATGACCATGGCGGATTGAAGCGAAGAGGATCCGTGTAGTTGACGTTGATGGTGGATCCCGCTTTTGTAGGCGCGTGGTAGGATATGTCGTATGGCTCGCCGGAGTGGCGGCATGCGAGATGGTCGTTGCTGACTTCGTTGATGCCGTCCCAGGTCCAGACACGTTGGATACTGCCCGTGACTTTATTAAGGACGCTTGCATGGGTTCCGGTATGCTCGACACCGTCGATAGTGTAGAGCATGCCGCCGCCATGGCTAAGAGCCTGGGGTATGATGGCCAGTAGCCAGGCTACGCTTCGCAAGGATTGCATTTTGAGGGATGGTCGATCGTTTCACTAGATTCAGATTGAAGAAGAGCTAAAGTCAATGTAAAACTAGTACGCTATTCATTTCTCTTTATAAACATATTGAATGGACGACATATGGAGGTCATGCCCGACACCAATTTGGAAGGTACTCTAGACATTGTTGGCTTTTAACTACGCATTGCAACTTCATCCGTGGCTTTATAAAACTTATTGTAGGTTGCTTTAAATAGTAACCCTTCCGGAAGTAGGGGGCGTAGCATAATATCTGATTGGACAGGTTCTTCCTCTCCGCTTTTGCCCTAAACGGATAAATGGGAGGCACTATCCGATCTCGCGCGAGAATAAAAGCCTAATTTATGTAATGGTACGGTCGCAGCGAGGCATGAATTTGTGGGCACTAAGATTTTATTTCCTCAAATCTCTTCCCATGTAATGATGAAAAATATTTCACGGAATTCCGACAATACCCCCTAGTTAACCATTATTTTTTTCGTTCGAGAGTGAGTGTTTCCTACCGAGACGCAAAGTCTATTCGTGTGCTAAAATAATTGCGGGTAATGTGCTGGAGCATGGCAAAACCTGCAATGGTATATTAGTAGTGGCATTTCCCATGGCTGAATATAAAAATAGGAATGCGACCAAGCAAGTAATTTCGTGTCTTACAATTAGCCTATTTTATCAGTTTGCAAAATGGTGCCTGAATGAATCATGATTTGAGAGCCCATTGATAAATTGAAAGATCATCTGGTATTACTGGTCGGGCAGAGATTTTGACACACTCGAAGCAGGCATGTGTTTAGAAATGTAATAAACATTATGTATTTAATAAAATTACTAGAACTTCCTCCTATATCAGGATCTAAACCAAGGGAGGATTTCAGACGTCATGTGGAGTACCACTACCCACTATGCTTCCCTCGGGATCATTAGCCGATAACCTCCACCCTCGAGACTCTCGACTTAAACGAACAGACTGTGGCAAAGGTGGCACAGGCGGCACAGGCTGTCGATGTGGCGTAGCAGAATTATTGAGCATCCCCAGCTCATCAAGTTCTATACTGTCAGTGGCTTCTTCTACATGATAAGGGCGATTTGGAAATTCCACGTCCATGCTCTTCTTTACATAAACGCCACCGTGTTCGTCGATCGACAGTTCGGTTGGCTGTGAATGATACCCGTAGTTTGCATATGGTTCTTTCCAAAAGGTTAGCCTCGAGGATCGACTGTTCGCCGCGGTACTCCTGATTTGCGATTCGTTTGGCCGGGACTTGGATGGGTGCTGCTGCCTTGACGCATTGAAGGTCTTGAGATTGAGGAATTGCTTGAAGAAAATCTTGAGAGCTGGAGAATTAGCGCAGATGAGGCCTACGTAAAGCTCCAGAAGCGTCCAATTCCACACTTCCCACGACTGCCAGCTTATGTCGTACGTTTTGAAGAAGAGAACATAGGTAGCGTAGGTTCGCATGGCGCCAAAAGCGACCACCACGTAAGCGGTAGCGAATATACCAAACAAAGCAACCTTTTGGCGGAAAGGGATTTGGGTGTTCCAGTAAATGAAGGTAGGTAGTATGGCGGTGACGAAATCCTGGACAGTAGAGACTACACCGGCGGAAAAGACTATTGCACCCTCGTCAAGGCAGTCCATTCTTTGCGCGCTCAAGAACTTGGAGGGATCGGCCTGTTCCCAGATGGCTGAAATGGGGCGGCAGCCCAGAACCGATAAAAGAAAGAAGGTGGTTGTAGATGCCGTAATCGATCCTATTGCGGTCCACGTCACTATCCTGAAGGTTTTTGATACTCCGCGACCTCCCAACCGACGGTAGAAAAGAAGGACAGATATTTTGATCAGGCCTGTGACGATGACGAAGTTGAGTTCTATTGCCAGGATCAACTTCCTCTGGAGCACGTATAGCGAGGATTCCACATCCCATATGTGCCGGCTGCCTTGGTACTTGTCCTCCGCTGCTGAAGGTTAGCGTTTTGTATAGAGGAGAGGATGTCGCGAGCTATTACAAAGTGGGATGAGTATAGATACCGCGATGACCAAAGGCTTCTAGAGTAAGTATATGCGATGAACTCCTTGATGAACAGAGCACTTACCACAGAAGCTATCATAAGCCAGTCGTCCAAACCACCATTACGCTGCATTAACAGTCGAACCCATAACCTCGCAAACACCAGACAAAGCGTGATTGGGCCGAAGATACCAGCGATTAGCGACGTCGCCATCGGTCGCGTTACCGGATTCACATAGTTCGGGACGGGCCACGAGGCGATGAACTCTAGAGGGAGGTGAAACCCACCAGGCATTTCGAAGATCGAATGCGCGGTCTACTTGAAAATAAAATCATTGGGAATGAAGAAGACAAAGGAGAGAAGCAAACGGTTTCGACGGCGATCGCGGCCGGGGCAGTCCGTTTCCTATATGGTATGATTATCATTCTATCTCTCGTCCCCAAGTTTAGGTCCTAGTCCCTTGATTCATTAAGGTTATGGACCATGGTGCTATGTTTAGCGTGTTGTAAAATTGACCCACCTCCACTGGGCGGATAGGTGAATAAGTGACGACTACCGTGATGAGTCAGTCAGACTTTCGGGTTCTTAGTAAGATGAGGGAAGGGCCATTCGCCATAGGTCCAGGAACGGGTGTTCTTGATACGCATGCCTATATGCATATCGCAATTTGCACCGAGATACCGACGGCATGTCACTGGGACATACCAACAACTTGCCGACAGTCTTCCAAGGCAAGCCAAGAGTGTAGCTAATTTTGATGAACGAGACGTTGCCGTGCTGCAGCATTCCAAATTCTCAAATTCGCACGTTCCCGACCATGATCATGTAGGAGTTGATGATAATGAAGGCACGGAGGTCGGCGACCTTCACAACCCATCATCATCACGGCAAAGGAGTCACCAAGTCATCAAAGCTGGCAAGCGGTTCCTTGCAGTGGCGTATGGAGGATTTGGTACCGGGAGCCAGTATACTCTATCCAGCATGGCCTTCGGAGAGTTTACCAACTTGACACTAGCCACAGATGAATCGCCGAGCTCTCACCGCCGCTTCCATCAATTGCCGATCCGTCACCGCACAATCAAACCCATACATTATTTTATGCAGGAGATCAGTTCCCACTGTACGTCCCGGAACTGAGATCTGGGTCATTCTTGTAATGCAGTTGGGCCGCCTTTTTTATTTTCTATTTTCGTTACGATTATGAGAAGTGAGGTAGAATCGCTCTGAAAATAAAAATCTAGCTCGTATGCAAGAAACATTTGAAGCCTCAGAATAGTTTCATCCACGCAAAGATAAAAAGGGAGAGAGAGAAGGAGAGATCTAGATGAGAACAAGAGATGGGGCCAGGGGCACTGCCTGAATACCGGTAGTCAGGACGACGCTTTGACGCTGTAAAAACGTGCGATTCATTGCGCCATCTTAGTGTCCGCTGTCATATGTCGTGCTTGTCACCATCCCTGCGTGGGAACCACAGTGGGGGAGCAGAGCGCGCGCGTTCTGATTCCCTCCTCCGTGGCTATGGAATGTTAGCGAGTCTTTGGCCGATACGAGAGGTCTTTCCGGTCTGCCCCCCACACACCACATCAATATCGCTGCGCCGCAACAGTGGTACGATATCGTCTAGATCAATTGATCCTCGCGCGCGCGTGCGCGCGTGGTATGTTCCAAGGAAATGGGCACAATACGCTAGTTCTCCCCAGTACCTAGGCATTGGAACTGCGCGCGCACATGTGAATGAAACACGGTACGGGGAACTCAAGCGATGGACGATGATTTGACTGTCTGCGACAGATCAATCTACGCATGCATGGACTTGGTACCATTTCCTCTCCGATGTCCCACAATAACCCCCACCCTCACCCGCTTCTTCTCTTCGTCCCCTTCTGCAGGGAAAAATGACTAACCGCTGGGTTTGTTTAGGGCAGGCGAAGGTTTATTGCCTTATGAGTTGTTTTTTGGTTTATTGGAATGGAGTTATTTGATGTTATTTTTTTTTTATTTCAATGTCACAGTCACTGCTCACACGACTCCTCAGGTCCTAATTTCCCTTTTGCTCGCGAAAACAAATAGATCTTGGTATATCACACGTACAAAGGTAGTTAAACTTAAGCAGGGAGGTGAAAATGCATTATGAGTGTCGCAATACGCCACACCACATAGTGTCTTGATATTAGACGATGGTTCAATACCAAAGGTAAAACGCACCAGTAATCTCATCACGCGATTTTAGGATAATCCATCTGCCAGCTGGCCAAACGTTCATCATCCACTTGTTTTATTACAGCAAAAGGTCAACTAAGTCATTTTTTTTCTTCCCCATCCGATCGATTTCCTAACAAGTAAATTCCCAACCAAAGCTACCTACTCATTCGACAACAACGCGCTCGCATGCAATCAATTTCACAAACGCTCGCACGACCTTCACCAAGGATACAACTGTCCCACAGCCTCGCCAAACAAAAACTTCCCAGACTCCTCATCCCTCTTCCCCGTCAAAATCGCGTCAATCCCCCGCGCACTCCCCTCCGGTCCCTTGGCAAACCCCTGCTTAATCTTCGCCTCGCGCATGCCCGCGAGGTCCGTAATCACGTAGCCAGGACAATACGCAAAGACCTTCCAATCAGGGTGCTCCCAGGCATTGCACGCGACGAGCATGTTGAGCGCGGCCTTGCTGATGCGGTAGGCCTTGTAGTCTTCGCCGTAGGCGAGATTGGAGGGGTCGCTGCGGACGGTCGTGGAACCGAGTACGCTGCTGACGTAGATGATGTGGGGTACGGATGAGGATTTTGAGAGAAGGGGGAGGAAGGCTTGGGTTACGGCGGCGTGCGAGGTGACGTTTGTTTCGAGGGTGTCGCGGAGGATGGTGCGCGAGAAGGTGGTGGGGCAGATGCCGGCGTTGTTGACGAGCCCGGAGAGGGATCCGTAGGTTGTGGTTATGTGGTTGACGGCTGCGGCAATGGAGGCGTCCGAGGTGATATCGAGCTCGATGAGGGAGATGGTGCTGTTGGGGTATTTGGATTGGATGGAAGAGAGGGCTTCGGAGCCTTTGGCGCTGGAGCGGCTGCCGAGGAGGACGTGGAAATCGCCTTTTGAGGCTAGGAGTTCGCAGGTCGCGAGGCCGATGCCGTTGTTTCCGCCTGTGACTAGGACTGTGGGTTTGGTGGATGCCATGATTTTTTGGTGTTTATTTCTTCTTTCTCTTTTCTTTGGTGTCTTGGGTCTCGGGTGTTGCTGTGCGCTTGGAGGGGGAATGCTAAATGCTGTTTCTTTTGATCCGCGACTATATTTATTGGAGGGAAGACCCTGTAGATCCTATCTGATCTTCATTGCACACCGTTTATACCTAGGTATATATAACTATTCCTATCCTCGGTTGTCGGTTCAGGCGTGCGAGGAATGAAGCACCTAAATATGCCTAATGCCGTAATTGCCGCTTAATTCCGTGGTCTCAACGTCATCGATTGGTCGAACAGAATCTATTCTTCCCATTAATCGTAGTGCGCTCGTAACACCGTGATGTTGTTCGACTCTTCGAACATCAATTTGGCGATGTACGAGGAAAGGTGTGAAGTCATGCGAAGATACATTGTACGAAGACTCCGTAGATTGTACTATGTAGCAATTGTGTGTACGAAAATTTGAATGTACGAAAGGTCATGCGACTATTCGTACGATACGCTCATATAGGCTGGCGTGGCGCGAGTAGTATGCAGAATCATTTCCGTTTATGGAAAGCTTAAAGAATTTCACGAGGCCGTTCAGAACAGATGCGACAGAAAGAGCATGGTGCGACAAACTGGCGCAACGCATTCAGGTCGCGGTAACACAGGCTTGCATCAGCAGTACCAGTTTTCATCCCTCTTTGCAAAGGTGTCAGGGCGGGATAATGGTATTTCCGCAACCTTTCCAGCTGCTTCATTGTAGCCGTGTCTCATCTTGCATCCCACTCTCGGCAATCGAGTCACCCATGAGGCTGTCGAAAAACGCCATGTCAACTCCTTGGAACGTCCAGTCGTCAGCTCCGGCAGTTAGCCCAGGCATGAATGGGTCGAACGTAGCCTTCTCGGATTGGGTTGACGTTGGGTGAGCAAAGCTCTCGTCATTACTAGTATTGGGATGAATATCGGCCCATTGGCTGCTCTGTCGCGGGACTACAGCCGATCTGACGGGCCACTCGTCCGCGCGTTGAATATCCGTGAGTATATCACTCGTTTGATTTGATCGGGAGGATATAGTGGCTTGTGATGTGGATATAGAGGGAACGATGTTGGCGGTGTTTGTGGGCTGCGTGGGATTGTTACGTCTCGTGGAAGGATGCTGTGATGGGGTAGGCACATCCTTGGTGATGCTTCCGTCTCGAGCGATTCGGATGACCCCAAAGTATGCAATATGAATGGACACGGTATTTTCGGTTTCCCGGCCCTGGCTTCGCGGATTCCCTGTCATGTGTGTGCCAATGTCTTCCTCCATGTATGAACCGGCCGTCTCAGCGTCTATGACCAGTAATTGGTGTAATAGATCGGCGCTTTCCGCGCAGAAAGTATCCCTACTGAGGCGATAGATCTCTTCCATACTTTCTTGGACCTTCTCCATCATCGCGCGGTCGCTGGAGTACTGGTGGGCTAGGACGTTTGCGAAGCCTGTGCCGCCACTCGCCGTCTCCGAGCACCGCCGGTGATTGTCTAAGTGAGCCAAGAGCAGCGTCACAGCAGCCATGAGTGCTATAAACTCCTGAATTTTACAACACATTGAGATGCGCTTGAAATTGCGCAGCACGATGAAACGCGACAGGATCTCGCGAGATGCATTTACGCAAGCGATCCGAGAGGTCTCATGATTTTGGTCTGAAGGAGAGCGAAGCATGAAGGGTAGATGGAGGTGGCTGAGAAGTTTATAATGAAGCATCTGGGTCATCAATCTCTTTAGCTCCCAGAAAATAGCTTCGTTATCTCGTGTGGTGTCTGCGAGATTGGGTATAAGCCACCATTTGTTGGGGACGCTTCGGGCCGCCACACGAAGTTCCTTGTCTAGCTCTTGCACGAGACTAAGATCGTGAAATTTTGTTTCTGACTCTTTACATTCCAGAAGTCGAGCCCCAATGTTACAATGTATTCGATCCAGTCGTTCTAATGGTGTGTCACCAATATACGTCGCATCGGCGGTGGTATTACGAGCGGATGACCCCGAGGGCAGTCCCAAGAGAAGCGACATAGAGCGGTCAAAATATAGCATGCGCCACCATAGATAATACGGATGTGCATCCGAATGGCGTTCGAGCACTTGGTATTGCAACCTGCTCTCGGGGAGGTGGAATCCCATCATTTGCGCGAGAGACATGGCTCGTCGTCCCGACGTCCAGCTGAGACGGAGGCTTCCACAGTTCGCGTAATACATGCTTTCCAAAACAACACAATGCACGCCTTCGATGCTGCCCAGAAGTCGATCATGCACGCACACCAGGCTAATCGCGGTATCCGACAATCGGTCTAACATTTCTTGGGGGGATTCGGACAAACCTTCATATTGCCCATCATTTGGACTAAATTGTTGAAGAATGAGAGAAAGCTGCAACATATATCTCGCAATTAGAACAGGATGATGATGAGGTTGCGGTCTGGTGAGAATGCTTTCGGGTGATAGCAGCTTCTCTGGGTGCTGACTTCGACGTCGGGCTCTGAATGATAGGATCTCGTCAAGCATATAGTAGTTACGATGGCTAGCCTTGCACAATATTTCGCAATCCTGGGGGGAGGGTAGGGTATCGTGTAATTTTTTGGACAACCGTGTATGCCTCTCGCATATGGAAGATCTATTTGCTGGGTGCTGGTTCGCAGCACTGGGGGTAAGAGTGGTGAACGATACAGGATCATTGGAATACGTGAGAAACGACTGTGGGCAAGCTGTCGACTCCGATTGAATAGACGCTGGGCTTGGTATACCACCATGTGTAGGGCCTTGGTGGCTCCGGGTATCAGTCACGTGATGGTGATCAATCCCGTTTTCCTCTTCATGAACGCTTTCCAATAGTGACGGCTGGTTCTGGGAATGAACCTCAGGATCCAGCATCCCCATCAAATTTTGGAGCATAGATTCCACTCGCCCTACGCGATCGCTCATGTGACGCGCACCGCTTGGAGTCACCTCGACGTCGTCCGGAAATTCCTGGCCGATGCATGACGTACCGCGCCGTTGGCAACCTTGACAAAGGTTAGATGATGAATCGAAGATGCACTTTTCTTTTCGTTTCTTGCAGGCCCAGCAGCTGCGGGTGCCTTTTCGCGTTTTCCTCCGTTTTGGGTGACGGTCTCCATCAACGTTGCTGCGACCATCTTCGCTCCCGAGGTCCACGCCAGGTGTCCGATTCATCGTTGATCTGGTGTATTCTTCAAGCCCACTCCTCAGCGGGAGGTATCCGTAGTGCGGCGGTGGAAGCATTCATCTTCGAAGTGGATGTGCTGCAAGTTCCTCCGCCGGTCCGGTCGAAGCACCCAGCCCCGATCAAAAACAGCCAATCACGTGCCAATTACGTCTTACCCGGTTGAATGTTAGCGCCGGAGAAATTCGACCGCCGGATGCCGGCAACATCAAGCGATACCTCAAGTGCTGCATGAACAATCAATTCAACCATCACCTCATTCGAATCACGGTAATGATCGATGATTACGTAGTTGGGAACGATCAGTTGTAAGCCTCTGGATTCGGTAGACCCTAATAAAAAATTGCAACCAGGGTGCCTTTTGCCAGCACAACCTTCGCCATTGACAACCACTGATCTCTACGGAATGTGTGTGTTTATCTCCACCGGCGGCCCGGCCTAGGCTTGATTGTATGACTTCCAGCGTTTCTTAGACATCGCCGGTTCCTTGGGCGAAAGTTTTCTGTTTCCACAAAGATGTACCTCTCGTCATTCATTTCTAAGCAGGATTTGCAATCGATATTCAACAAGAGGCAGCCTACAATCTTATATCACTGTCCTTGAACTTTCCAAACTTCCTCTCGAGTCACTGTTGCCATAGCCTCTCCCACGTTAATCTATCGGAAAACATTCTGTCTAGTTTCACCATGCGCGACCAAGTAGAAGTCCAACCATCCCAGGAAAATGAGACCCAAAATGATTCGCGAAGCATTATATCGTCCGAGAAAGAACCTGCACCTACCAAAGAGCCCACGCCTGAGCCAGAATACATCACAGGGTTCCGATTGACGATGATTATGATCACTCTCAATCTGACTACTCTCATCGCAGCTCTTGACCTGGTAAGCGCACATCAGACACCAATCCGATCAAGTCCTGCTTTGTCTCTCTGACGGCAATTTATAGGGAATCGTTGCGACGGCCATCCCCGCCATCACCGATGATTTCCATAAGTTAGACGATATCGGATGGTACACCAGTATCTGCTTCACTCTCGTGGGTGTCACTTCGGCCATGTGGGGAAAGTTATTCACCTACCTTCCGGCGCCGATCGTCTACATGTCTTCTCTTTTGATATACCTCGTTGGTAGCATTGTAGCTGCGGCTGGGCAAAATAGTGTAGCATTTATATGGGGACGAGCCATTCAGGGTGCTGGATGTTCAGGTAAACATTTCCTCATTGAAATGCAATACAGCGGCTAACGTGCAATCAAATGAAGGCACTCTCTCTGGATCTGTCATCATCATCAACTATGTTGCCTCCCCCAAGCGCCGTCCCGTTTTGATCGGTGTGTGGATGAGCGTCTTGATGATGGCCACTATTCTAGGTCCTCTCCTTGGCGGCGTCTTCACCACCGAATTGTCTTGGCGATGGTGCTTCTGGATCAATCTTCCCATAGGAGGGGCGGCCTTCGTAATGCAGCTCATCTTTCTACGTGCGTTATCCCCAAGATACCCAGTCTTCGGCACACGAAGTACCACGTGGCAATCTTAGACACTGATGATGTAATGAGATCTTCTTGCTTGACCATCACTAACTTGATCACCGGTGATACAGGTATGCCCAAATCAGTCAAGCCGGTCCCCGCTACCTGGGTAGAAATTCTACGCCATCTCGATTTTCCTGGTTTCATCCTGCTACTCGCGTCTGTCATGTGCTATTGCTTGGCGCTGCAATGGGGCGGCGTATCTAGAGCTTGGAGGTAAGTTTCCCTGATACTCATTCGTTTCTTTTATTGAAATCACTAACCAGCTCTTAGTAAGTACATAATATGCATAGTACCTCGAGTCCGTTCGACAGCTATGCTGGCATGAGTATAGTATTTGCTAATACATCGAAGGCGACGGATCAGTCATAGCAACCCTGGTCATGTTCATTGTTTTAACTTTTACCTTCTTCGTCTGCGAATATATACAGGGCCAATATGCTATGATACCCCTGGATCTCTTCAAACCGCGTCATATTTGGAGTCAGGCTCTCTATACCTATTTGTGCGTGTCGAATTCTTCCCCCGAAATAAGCTTGCTAACCCACTGTTGTTCTCCACCCTTAGCTTCAACAGCACCAGTTTTTTGACACTCACTTTTCTTCCCATCTACTTCCAGTCCATCAAGGGCACCACGGCTATTGTTAGTGGTGTCTACCAACTTCCGCAAGTCGCCTTCTTCGCGTTAGGAGCCATGATGAGTGGCGGTATCATCGGATCTACTGGCCATCTCGCTCCTGTAGAGCTCGTCGGGGCTTTGCTCACGGTCATCGGAGCGGCGCTGATATATGCCATGGATGTCAACACCTCCAAAGCATGGTACATTAGTGCTCAGATCCCTATTGGAATTGGCCTCGGCCTCGGAAATCAAGTGCCGGCCACTGCGATCCAAGGATTTGCTCAGCCCCAGAATGTTGGCACGATGACTGGAGGGCTGTTTGGTAAGTATTCTCTCGCGTCCCCTATCCTCTCGACTATTGTCTTTCTAACGTATCTCAATCAGTCTGTCAAACAATAAGCGGCGGCTATTTCACCACTGCGGCCACCTCCATACTGCAGAATCTCTTAGTGGAGCATCTCGTCTCCGTCGCACCACACCTTAATGTGGAGACAATTCTGTCCGCTGGTGCTACGGAAATTCTCAAAGTGGTCAGTCCTGAGGATCTCCCGTTCGTGGTTGAGTCCTACATGACAGGTATTAAAGGCGTCTTTGCGCTCCTTCTAGCGGTTTCCGCTTTGTCTGTTGCCTTGGCCACCTTGATCCCTCTTAGCAAGCTCCCTAGTCACGAAGCGAAAAAAAGTCGAGGCCGGAGAAGCTGCTGTTAATTTAGAAAAGCCTAGTTCCTGAACCAGTCAGCTGGCGGCGCTCTGAGCATAGGTAGAGTGGAGGACATTTGTTGATTTCTCAGGCTTTTTGCTAGGCCTTCTTACATTCGTTCACTAAATTTAATTAAGAACATTTTAATCGGGGCAGAATCGAGCGTTGGTAGAGAAGAAGAGTGTTCGTCAAATTTTAAGAGTTGAATTCGAGAGCGCGCCACATCCACTTTCACTCAGTCCGCATTCGCGGAAACTACTATATACTTACCCCGAAGGGTTCCATTTCGCCTCGATGACTGCTACTTTCCATACTCCTCTTCCGTCACGAAGTTCCACCCAATTCCCTCACTATATCTCTAACCATTGCAAAATCCAGCTCATCTATCATATTCGGTCATGAAGTTTCCGTTCCGCAAAGAATCAACAACGTAGCCAACCCAGATGTTGTCGCCACCTTTATGCTCGAACCTACGCGCCGAAGATCGCCTTATTCTCAGCCACCCACTCTTCCAGCGTAGTCGCCGGTTTTCCCGTATAAAGCTCCACATTCTTCACTCCCTCCTCGTACTTCCAAAACCTTTCCTTCCATCCCTTGCCCTCCCGCTCCTCCGCCAAGCGATCCAACCTATACTTCACAGGCGGAGGCACCTTACTCTTATCCACGCTCTCGGCCGGTACATTCTGCACCTCGATCTCCCTCCCCAATACGCTCCCAATTCTCTTCAACGAATCCTCCATGGACAAAATTTGCGGGCCATACACATACACCTTCTTCTGGCCGTTCTTCGGCCCTTCGACGAGCACCGACCCCGCCACACGACCAATATCCGCCGGAATAACCGAATCCATCTTAAAATCTGCACCCACCAGCGACACCTTCCCCGCCGCAACACCATCAATCTCAGTGCGGAAATTCGAAACGAACGCCCCAGGGCGAATCGCAACGTAATTCTCCTCCCCAAACACGTCGTCCAGAGCCGCCTCGTACTGCGCGTGCAGATATGGGATGAAATTCTCAGCCTCGACCTCTTTCAATGCCTTATCATGCGGAATGGTTTGACTGCTCAGGAAAACGACAAAAGTGATCCCCGCGTCCTTGAGCGCCTGGGCCACCGCGCGCATGCTGGCTGGGTCCCTCTGCGCGAGGTACACGAACGCGCGCGTTGCACCGCTTGCTTTGACGGCGTTGGCAACCGATGTTGGGTCGGTGAGGTCTGCCTGAACTTTTGCGTAGTTGGAGGAGTCGGGGAGGCTGGGGATGGGTTTTGAGGTGTCGCGCATGGCGAGGGTGACTTTTGCGTTGAGCGAGGTCGCGGTGGCTGCGGCGACAGAACCGACTTGGCCCGTTGGGCCGAATATGAGGACGGATGCCATGATGGCTTATGGGAGGAGACTGTTGTTTTCGTTTCTTGAGTTTGACGGCCAATAATGTGCATGAGCCCGATGTCTTTATATATGACTTTCTGTCGGTGAATCGGGGTTATAAATAAGTCCGCCCTCACCCATCCCGCCCTCCGGTCCTTTTTCTGAAGGTACGATAATATTTAGGACGAGGTTAGTAATCATTTGACTTTTTCCACGATTTTTGTTCAATTTTTTAGGATGACTAGAGTTCACTTGCCCGCAAATGATACCTCGCGTCCACGCCTATTTTCCTAGATAGGCTGGCGTGGCGCGAGTAGTAGTGCGTAAGATAAGAGATTGATTTACTAGCCAAGGTGCGGGTATGCGATAGCCGCACCTTAGCTAGACCCCTTATACAGCGTGCTAGGGATAAATTTAGTAGAGATTAACAAAGTAAATGTAACTCTATGTTCCGCTTGTATAACTTAACCTAAAAGAATGTCTTTAGACGTGTTGTGGGGGGAATCTATTGCGATTGAACATAGAGCTGGATAGCTTGAATTCTGTAAATTTACAGCTTTATTATATAGAGTACAGCACGCTTAATATTATTTCTCCTGCGTATGTATGTATTATGAGTATATCCGATAGCCCCAAGTTCCAACTTCGTCACAGCATTAATTACTCAGTGCTCCTCACCTCGTCCCTCTTAACCGCAACCCTTACAAAACCAACCCTCCCAACGCCGCCACCGCCGCCGCCGCAAAAGAACCCCCACCCAGACCAACAGACTTTCTATCCGCCACGGCCTTTGAACTCGCCGGCGCCGGCGATGGAGAAGGCGATTTAGCTACAGTCGCGGACCCCGTCGGGCTGGCTGAGGCACTCGCTGGTGTGGCCATTGCACTTGCAGCCTTCAGCTTTTCTACCCCACCCGTTACTACCACCTTTATACTGGAGACCTCGCTCGCTGGATGCTCCGTAGTGGAGCTGCCCGGGTCACCCGCCTCCTTGCCTCCAAAGCTCTCCGTGCACGTCACCGTCGGTTTCCCCATGTTTGCACCACAGTCCATGGTGCCAGTGAAGGCCGCGGCGCCCGAGGGTACGCCCATTTCCATCATCCAAGTCGACGGCCCGTGGACGAGGTGATGCGTGGGAAAGAACCCGCATTCGGCGGGGTCGCGGCTACTGGCGGTCGCTGACGTCGCCGTGCCACAGACCAGCGAGTAGGTCGTCGCGGTGGGATTTGCGGAGATGACGGACGCGGAGATGTCAAATTGTTCCCAGAGTACGAAAGGCATGGTGAGGGTTGTTGTTTGCGCGGCGGTGGCGGCCGTTTGGACGGCCACGGTGAGCAAGAGCCACAATGGAGCCATTGTGAGATGGTGGGGTTTTTGATTGCAGATTTGTCTTTTCAGTGTTTTGGTTTGCGTTTTATTTTGTGGCAATATAGCCACGAGTGACGTGGGGAAAGCGTGTAAAGAGCGACAGTGCGTATTATTCAAAAGATAGAAGTGCGCAAGGCAGATATTAGACAGCTAAGAGGGAGAGAAGGGGAAGTAGAACTTAGGAGGGAAGAAGGAGTGGAAGAAGATGAAAAAGAGCAGGTGGAACAAGCTACGCCGCAACACGGCTTAAATTGAAGTGATGGAGCTTGACGCCGGTCCCTATGCTTATTCGGAAACGAACCAATCATCTACCATGCATCTGGATTCGAAAGCTGATTTTAGCCCCCAAAACCGTTCTACAGGGGGAGGGGACACATCGGGTCATACCCTTTTGGTTGCATTTCTCTAAACAACGAATAATACAATAGAGATAGAGCGAATAGCTAACTGGAATTTGATACATACTAGTGCGTATACTACTGCGTATGACCTGATGCGTCCCCCCCCCCTGTAGACTACAGCCTCTAATAGGCCTAGTGCTTACCATCGAGCTCGCCTTCATGACAAGAGCGATCAATTGATGCCCCTTCTCAAAGTACCCTTCAAGTACCATCGTCGTACGAGGCGCAAATGTGAAACCTAATTTTGCTAAAGCCAAGATTACTAGACAAGATAGGCTCTTAGGTTTTTTTACCCTTCACACTCTTTTTAAGCAGCCAACTTTGGGCAATTTCTCCCCGTGCCGCTCAGGTTAACAACGGAGATAGTCCTAGATTTCTTCTTAAAAGGCCGCACATTTAGTGTTATAGTTTAGACTATTAGCGATAGTGGCGGAAGCGGAGAGGGACTATCTAAATTAAAGATTGGGGTTGTGGAGGTGCATTATATCCGCAGCCGCGGTAGCTTGCTCGGACTTCTTAGCTAACGTCTGTCCAAGTGTAGCGAGCTACCCTATGTAACGAGCCACATTTACGGTTCAAACCGCTTTGTCCTTCTGAACCTTAACTTAACAACATATTGCTGAATCCTGATGCATTGGTGTTCTTAAACTTTTTTTAGTGTTCTTAAACTCGTTATTAGAGTAGTCTTGCAAGATAAGAGGTACTGTGTGTTTTAAAGAGATATAAATGCAAGCTATTCTACTTGGGCCTGTTGCATGATATTATAACATACAAGAGATTGATCTACTATCTAAAGTGAGCCTATCGTATACCCGCACCTTTGGCTAGACCCCTTGTACAATGCGCCAGGATTAGCCCTCTATGTATTTCTAATTATGTCAGTTATACATTACTAGATGGGGTAACTAGGAGGACCCAAAAACTTTTTTTTTGGCATCTGGGGTAGCCCCCTTGTTTATGAAAGCCACCGATATCCTAACGCCGATACCTTTTATTTAGAAATTAAGATTATCGTTCAAGCAGAGGTTTGGAATCTTGTTGGTCTTTCTATTGGGCATTTTGTAAGTGACCCCCTAGTTTCTTTTCCGTTCCAAACTATCAAGCTAACAGAGAAGGGCTACTATCATCTCGATGATACGCATAATCTGGATGGAATATATGATGAATCTGACTGCAGCCAAGATGCCACGCGAGTTTGGTAATCCTTCAGATTCGCCATTCAGGGAGTTTCTTGAACGAATTTTAGAGGGATTTACTAATCGGAAATAGTCGCTATCTCGGCCGAGATGTTTCGGTTCATACTCGAAGCCACCATTGCGTTGATCGCTGCTTGTTTGCCGGCAATCCCGAGCATGTTTCTTAGTGGGCCGGTTCATCAGTTCTTTCAAGGCTTTTCTAGCAGGATATCTATTAGGTCGGGCAGTACGACTGGTGGAAAGTCGCGACTCTTGATTTGGAAGAAGACTAAGGGTAACGATATTCATACTCTTCCTCTTGAAGCGTATAGCTGCGGGACGGTTCTCCCTTTTGTCTAATTTTCACATTCTATAGCTTATAGCTTATAGACATTTCCTTGTGTGTACGAACCTTTCCCACGAACGTTTTTAGTGGTTTTTGACGTGTGTCGATGCCCATAGCAATTTGATTAATGTTTGTGATAATATACGAATCTTAAGTTGTTAACTCATTGCCTTGTTTTTGGGGGGATTCCGCCTCGTGCTTACCTCCTCCAGTTTTGAGATGTCTAGACTCTGTACCATTTTTAATTTTGTGGGAACAATGATATAGCGTGTGCGATTGTAACAATATCATTTATCAGTGTACCTTTTTCTGCGCAAAGGTCTTCCTCTCAAAAAGTAACACGTCTTACCAACCTAGGGTAAGCGGCTCCTTGCTCCGACCAATCAAGATGATTAGAAAGACACCCGCTTAGAATCAGTAAGTTATGGGGTGTCCAGCAGCTACAGATATTTCAATTTTCGATCTTGAGTTGGAATCCACCGAGGCGGGAGTTCTACATGATAGACTCGAAATGAACAGTAGCACGACGTGGGTACTGTCTACATCAAACTGTACTTTTTCGTGCAAGGCGCACCCCGTGCAATAGGTGGATGGTATAGACGCATCACGCGCGCATCTTACGCCTTTTAGAGCGTTCTGGCCACGCTTGGGGGGACCGTTCGCAGATAAATGTTAAGCTTGTTTCTTGCGGCTGCTGACGTATAGGTGGCGGAGCTAAACACGCGTGCGTAAGTCAATTGTCTCAACCTGGTATGCTTGGAATTGGCCCGCTCGTGCAGATTGGTGATTTCTGTGGGCGAATTTGATTGGAAAGCGATCAGTAAACTATCCTTTTTGACCTCAAAACTTCTAGCTTGATCTTCTAGGATCGCTTATTTACGTGCGCATCTTCCTCATACGGACCCTTCGAGAACCATTGCAGAACTTACGGCAGACCATACTTTGAAAGACTGAAAAACCTGAGCCTCAAAAAGTCGACCGGAGATTGAACATAAAATGATAAGACCGGGTCCAGCTACTAAAGACCGAATACTGGCCGTGTGTGAGTGGAAAGGGCCGACCCATGAAGAGAGTAAGATACTGAGATCCAGCCGAGGTTCCTTAACTAGTCACGACTATCGAGTTCACAGTTCAAAAAGTGCGACCCTCATCTTGCTCCGATTCTTGCATCACAAAGTCAAGAAATCCGTCGATATCTTTGGTGTGTCAGGGATAGACGGCGTGAAACGCGAAATTGCTACCGTAGAATTTCGTATATAAGGGACACAACTGTGGAGTCTTCCTAACTAGGTAAGGTATTAAGCAAGCTTTTTTAGGATTGATCTAGATTCTAGAAGCTAGCATATCTCCTTATTAAGTTGGTAAGGTATCCACAGCTGTTGTCCCTTATACCTATGCGAAATTCTACGGTACTTAGATCCGAAAGCGCAGGGATGCGAGGCTTACCTTCAAGTGTGCAACGTGACTGGTTGACAGGAAGATCGGCGCATGCCGAGGTATGTATCTATCCGGTTTTGAGTGCCGGGCAGTTCAGCTCCTGGGGATGTCCTAGATCCAATGTCTAGGCAATAAGGTACTGAATCAGATCTCGAAAGTGGTGTGGTTTTTGCATTGATCATCATTCAGACGTGTGATTAGATAGGGGGTAAAACTGTTGAATGGGCTAAGGTTGCTGTTATTTTTATGGCGAAAAGGGAACTGTGTAGTTCGTGCTGGAAGGGGGTCGATATCGAGTTTCACTGTATCCTCTGTGAAACGAGATGTACCTTTCTCGCTACACAGATCAAAATAGTCCCTATCCTGTAGCCTACATAGGAGAAATAAGCATAGAATGTATGAAGCTGGGAGGACGGGCGCATGCATAATTTTCGACGATCTCTCCCCGCACGCCACGCGGGATGCGCTTCCAAGACCCGATGCAGGCATGTCACTTACCGCTTTCTGTCCCCGCACGACTATCCCCGCATACAACGGGGCTCTCCGCTTTTTAGTGCCTCATCACCCCCTCCAGTGCTTCACCTAGCGGCCGAACCGAGTCACTCCAGTCTTAACATTTAGTTATTATTATTTTATTTATTTAAGATACCCCAGAGAATTCCATCTGTTTTTCATCGCCCACAGTGCGAATCAATTGTGCACAAACAAAGGTTGCGATAATAATCAATCATCATCATGCCTCTCGGTATCTTAGATGACAACAAACTCGAACATGTTCCTGGAACAGCGCCATTGAGCGAGCTTAACAGGACGGACCTCGAAGTCGACGCGGGTGTTGACCGTGGCCTCCTCAAACACGACCCTACCGGAAAGATTGTTCTGGTACCACAGCCCTCCGACTCTCCCAATGATCCGTACAATTGGCCGCGATGGAAAAAAGAAATGTTCACAGTGGTCATTGGTTATGGCTGCGGATGTGTAGGAGGTGAGGTCAATTCGACCTGGACACCATTGAATCTTTACTAAATTTTGGATACATAGCTGTCGGACCACTATTGACACCTGCTTTCGTACCGCTCGCGCAACAGTTCGGCGTCACGCTCCAGCGATTCACTCTAGGTGAGCAAAAACATATAATCAAACAGCGGGTAGAAATCACTAACGGCCAATTTCCAGGCTGCAACGGATCATTAATCGCCGCCATCGCCGCAGGCAGTCTCTTCTGTAACACCCTCGCCGTCAAATTCGGAAAACGCCCAGTCTACCTCGCCACCACTCTCGGACTCGCCATTACCTGCTTCTGGGCAGCGGAAGTGAACAGCTTTGGGTCGCTGGTCGGCGCGAGAACCATACAAGGTTTCTGCATGGCTCCCTTCGAGGCTCTGATTCCCGCTTCCGTGTCAGATACCTGGCATGTCCACGAACGAGGATTGCGCATGTCTATATTCAATCTCGGTGTGCTGGGAGGCATCAACCTCGCAGGCCCAATTGCTGGTTCCATCATACAAAAAGGCTCCTTCCGCATTGCCATGCACGGTATGGGTGGTGCTTTCGTACTCATGCTCCTCCTCGTCATCTTCTTCATGCCTGAAACCGCCTTTGTCCGACACGGAGCCATAAACATCGATACGAGTGACAAGAAAGTGCAAGTAGAGCCCATGGACAAGGAGGAAGTAATTCAAATTGAAAAAGCCCCTGCCGCCAGCACTGGCAATACCATGTCTTCCGAAGCCAAAGTCTCATTTATGCGAGAACTGCTCCCATGGAACGGCTACCTGGATCACGTGTCATTCTGGCGCACGTTTATCCGACCTTTCTTCCTCATCCTCTCTCCAATCGTCATGTGGGCGACACTCCTGTTCACTGTTTGCATCTCCTGGCTCGTCTTCATCTCCATTACACTCTCTCAAATCTTCTCCGCGCCGCCTTACAACTTTTCCGTCAGCTCAGTAGGCGCCACCAATCTATCCTCCTTCGTCGCGTCATTAATCGCCACGCTTATCTCTGGATACATCATTGACGGCGTCGCAACTTTCATGGCGAAACGCAACAATGGTATCTTCGGTACGTCAAATCCACTATCCCCACCACCTATGTCTCCCCTACCTCTCACTCACACATGTAGAACCCGAATTCCGCCTCCCAGTAATGATAACCTACCTCATCTTCACTGCAACAGGGTTCTTCGCCTGGGGACAATCCCTCTACAAACAAGACCCCTGGCCCATCCCTGTCATTGTCTGCATGGGTCTCATCAACCTGGGCGTCCAATTCGGCACGACCTGCGTTGTAACCTATGTCTCCGACTGCCATCGCGAGCAATCCGCCGAGGCCTTCGCCATCATGAACTTCATCAAGAACATGTTCACTTTCGGGCTAACGTTCTACTCAAATGATTGGTTGGCCGTCCAGGGTGTACGGAATACCTTCTTTGTTATTGGTGGGACTACGGCCGCTGTCACGCTTTTCACGATTCCGATGTATATCTGGGGAAAGAGGGCCAGGAGTTGGGTTTTTAGGCATAGAGTGATTGATCGGGTTTTGAAGTCGGAGTAAGACGGCGGTTAGGGCTGGATGGGGTGGCCGGCGTGGGTGGGTGGAAAATGAATGTTTGTTGAGTTGCCTATAGCTCTTTCGCGTCGTGCTTACGGTTAGTTTTGATACTGAAGGAAATGAAGAATCGACAACGGTCACATACATCTCTATCTGGTTGTCTCTCTTTGCATTAACATGTGTTATGACTCAGTTACATAAACGTATTGTATCGAACACCTGCGTGGGGTAGCGTTTTCCGACACTGATCATGTACTGTAACCTCCCTGTCTGAATTTAACCAACTTTCTTCATAGACTTTTACCCTCCAGACGCACAAATGTCCACAGCCCCATGCACATGGCCAAATGCCCTTAGCAATCCAAAGAAATGCGCCAGCCCCGCAAATATAACCAAACAATGCATGATCTGATGACTAGCACCCCAAATATCGAACCGTTTCGGATACAAGCTCTCCGGGATCTACACCTGTCAGCGTCCGTCTCAAACAGGTCAATATGGTCACAAACCCTCAACGCGTATAGCGCTCCACCCATAAGGTTGAACGTTGCCATCAAAAACATCCAATCAAGACTCATCCTCCACATTTGGGTTTCCCATCCGAAGCGAATTACGCCGTGGAAGATTGGAATCAGGAAGGAGAGGCCGAGGCCGGAGTACATGAGTGTACGATATGGACGATACTTTGGCGTCCGGAAGGCAGGGTGGAGTGTGGCGTAGGTACATAAACCTGCGAGAACTGAGACGAGAGAATAGTAGAGCCGTTGGAGAGAAGGCGTGCAGAAAAAACCGTAGTAAACGCAGGGTACTGTGGAACCCCACATAAGGATGACAATGCCCAGCTAAAGGTTGTTAGTTTGAGCTGTCAAACTGTTCAAGGATCACTGACGTAGTCTAGCTGATTACCAAATCGGTGGGCCGGAGCGCTATGGTTGTTGAACATGTGAAACCTATTCATCAGTCAGCAGGTATTTCGCATTGGGTCTTCACTCGTAGGAAGGTTAGGTCAGGAACAGACTGGAGACAGGAGATGGCCTACGTTGCAGAGAGAAGGAAGCACGTCGCAACACCGAAAAAGAATGTCGCAAATACAACAACATCAGCGGTTCCAGCGCGTGAATATCGTGGACGTAGGTGGCGATAGACCAGGAATGGGAGAGCGAAGAACAGAGCAGAGCCAATGAGGTGGGAGTATATGTTAACTATCAACTCGTCAACTACCATTGGTCATGAAGAGAGCTCCGGAAATACCTGTCTCATTGTGTATGTGGAAAATACTCCCTATAGATTTTCTGTAAGAGCTCGATATTGCTCTAAGAAATCGTGTTAGTGGATTAAAGTTTCCTAACACGAGGCCTTGAAATACTGGTACTATAGGGCTTGGTCGAGCGTACCTGTACCCAGAAAGTATATATTCGTTGTCCCTTCGTCGGGTTTAGAAGGCATTTCGATTAAGCACACGCGCTCAAGAGCTTACTGATACCAAGAAGCTTTCAACGTGTTAGATCACTTAACCGCATAACTCAGAGACAGACTCACGAATCTCATCCCATGTCAAAAGCCGGGTTTTGATCAAGCTGCCCTCACGATCGAGTCGCTTAGTCACGTTAACAGCAGATCGAGCACACAGCGGGATTTTTCGATTACATTTTTCTCGGCGTTATGTTGCAAGTGAGCTTGCTTTCGTGGACGTGATCTACTCATGGAATTGAAAGAGAAATTTGGGAAGCTACAGTGATCGTGCAGACAGAACGTGGCTGGGAAGAAGAGGATCAGTAATAGGGTTTATACCAACACTAAGCGCCATGGTTACAAGTCTTGGCACAGCTAGATCGAAAAGGGGATGAGATCGTCAACTTCGTCGCGGTGCTGGATTCCGTCGGATAAATTGGTAGACTGTGTGCGAGGAGCTTTCCTTCTCCAGATTTCGGGGTTGAATAAATTGGGTAATCTTGTTTGGAAAAATATGAACTAGAAACATGAACAATTTGGTCTCCAACAACTCATGTCTCGAAGTCCCGGGCCTTACAGCAGACAAGCCACGATGGCTAGAGACCATATTCACCTAAATTCCAGGATATTTACTATAAATAAACGTGATATCGAAGATGGTAACAATTATGACGAAAATAACGTCAATATCTTAGAAATACACCGTGGCAAGGTTCGCTTATTTTCCGTAAATGTGCGGGTGAGGCGCCGTGTTTCGCAGTTCATTGCCTGTCGCGCAAAATGCAAGATGGGGGCCGAGTTCGAGGATGTTCATTCGCGCATGGCCGCCCCCTGGAGGGCTCCTAAACATGCATCAAGTCTATGATGCAGCCGTTATTCATAGTTATGTGCTTCGTAGGAGCCATGATTAGTGATGGTTTGGACAGAAGGCACTTCTGCCTTAAAAACACCATGCTTTGATTAATCTCTGACAAGTATGACACATCTATCCAATGCTTCATTGTACATGAGCAATACTCTTTGATCGAGATATTCATAAATCATTTGGCTCGATTTATCACTCCTAGATATCTACCTCGCTCCAATATTAGCATGGCGGCTGCCGCCCAGGAAGCTACGACCGTCGGATATATCTCAGGCGACAACCAGCGCGATACCATCTCGTTGCTTGTAAGCTGTTTTGCTACCCTCGGTCTTTGCGTATATTCAGCAGTCCATCTCAACGTGCCAGCCAAGAGAGAACCGTATTACGAAGCTCTTTTTCGACAGCTCAAATGGTGCCTCATTGGTCTTTTCGCTCCCGAGCTCGTCCTTTACACAGCGTGGCGACAGTATGCATCTGCTAGACAGTTGTGCGATGAGGTCGAGCAAGCAAGATCAAAACTCCGGGGTGGAATAGAAGAACAGAAGACCGAAAGTGGCCTAAAGGTAATTTGTTCTTCTCGTTGCTGTCAAATTTGTATTCAGTCGAATAAACGGCGCATGCAGATGACTGACGCTCATCTAGACTGTTTTGAAGATAGATAGGTCCAAGTCGGCTACACAGTCACCGCGTTATACCTGGACACTCGCACATGGATTCTACGGGACTATGGGCGGGATTGCCGTAGAAATCGAGAGCAACCGAGACACATCGCCTTACGCCTACATCTTCGGGGACGCGAAACGGCTTACTCTCACCGCCAAGGGAGTCGCACTCCTAGCGCACTGCGGTCTCTTACCAGATATCTCGCTGGATGAGATCAAGGACAAGAATAAAGCAGATGGGCTGGCGAAATTTTTGGTATGCGTACAAGCAGGATGGATGATGATCCAGGTTATCAGTCGAGCTGCGGTTGGGCTACCCACAACGCTACTCGAGGTCAACACAGTCGCTCATGTCGTTTGTGCCCTTTTGATGTATGTTGTTTGGTGGCACAAACCACGTCAAGTAACGGCACCCACATTGTTGCCCGCTGATGGGTTATGGCCCTTGGTTGCGTACATGTACTCAGCCAGTCGTTTAAGTGGACAACGGCCCGACGGAATCCGCGGCATGATAATGCATGCAAAACCCGAATTGAAGAAGTTAGCATATATCGAAGGATCGGATTCGAACGGCGCCAACAATAATGGTCGTTTTGTCCCTTTGCCGCAGAAAGATGCTATTCAACAAGAGGAGGCAGAGATCTTCACCTCCGAGGATGAAGAATTCCAAACGCGGAGACAGCTTGCCAATGAAGCTGTGATGCAATACCCGGCTATACGTGAAAGGTTTAAGGAGCCCAAAAACCGACAGAAGGATACCGGCAAAGCTCAATATCTTCTACCGTATTCCACCGAACTGGTCCAACCGTATTCCCTCAACTGGCCGAACGCAGGTCTCCTACGTCGCACACAATCCCTCGTCATGGGCATGACCTTATGGGGTGCATCTATGGTTTATGGCGCTATCCATGTTTCCGCATGGAAATATTTCTTCCCCACATATGCCGAAAAACTACTGTGGCATCTGAGCTCGGTCTGGGTGACATTTTGCGCGGGTTTCTGGCTCTCGATTCACCTTCTTGCGTACTTTTTCCCCGTCATTGATCGGATCTGGAACGGTTTCAACCAAAGGCGTTTGGGATGGTTTGCAACCAGCGTGATATTTCTGTTGTGCACTATTTGTGGTGTGAGTTTTGTTGGAAGCAGAGCTTATCTTGTGATTGAAGCCTTTGTTAGCATCAGAGAGGTTCCGACGGAGGTTTATGACACACCGAATTGGTCACAGGTCTTTCCGCATCTATGAGTTTATGGTTAATACACGATTTTTGCGTCAAGATCTCGCCATAAATACTTGTGGTTTTAGATACAAAATAGCTGCGCGTTCAAGTCGAGACACCGCTTTCGTCAGTGAAGTCACTTTTAATTCGTTTAAGTACATGACCAGTGCCTCAATACGCCACGCCACATCGTGTTTCGATACCAAACCACTCTGTACTCAGGATTTAGCATAAAATACAATTCTATTCGACCGATGGCCGATGCAAAATTGACAAGAGATTACATATTGAGCTCGACTAGGCTGATCGACATAGCAGTCACATGATTGTCGGCCAAACTCAACGACTGGCCCGTGTGAGAAATATGATCTACATGAGAAAATTTCGATGTGTGAAGCTATCTTTGCAACTGCTTGGTGATAAATTCGGTACCCAAGTTCTGCGTGGGCGTATCGAAGGGGTAGCGCAAGTGGGCGGCGTTGATCCCAGCGCCGTGTGTAGTGTCGCACACACCATCGCCCTAAAAAGTGGGTGTCAATTTGGAACCGGAAAAAATCATACTCATTCTGAAAGCCTTCTAATAGGGAGAGGGGGACTTACAAAGATGCAAACATCAAGGGTCTTGCTGATCCAGTTCTCTGGAACGCTCTGGCCGAGATACGCACTCAGGCCGTTGACATTCATCGTTGTGGTGCCTCCGTTATTGTCAACGTTGCAGGCCAGACCAGACTTGTGCAGGGGGTTTCCAATCAAGAAGACGCCCTTGACAGCGTCGAAGCTCGCACCGGTTAGGCGGGGCAGGGCGTTTACGGTGGCGGCGGCGCCTTGGCTATAACCCTCAAGGATGAAGCACTCATTGGGACTGTTTCGGAGAGTGTTGGAGATCTGGTCGACGATGTAGGAAGTACCGCTAGCAGAGTTCTGGTCGTAGCCTGCGGGGTAAACGGTGTTGACCTGGGAAAATTAGCGTGGGTTGA
This sequence comes from Periconia macrospinosa, assembly GCA_003073855.1. Lineage (NCBI taxonomy): Eukaryota > Fungi > Ascomycota > Dothideomycetes > Pleosporales > Periconiaceae > Periconia > Periconia macrospinosa. The sequence continues at coordinate 94,770 of KZ805384.1, forward strand.
AAGAATGGAGAGTAGGCGCGGAGTTATCCATACGATCTTGCCACCGGGAAGGCGGCTTTGGATGTTGCGATTCATGGTAGTGAATCCCGCAGATTCACCCTGGGATTCACCAGTACCGCGGGTGTTGATGATGGTGTAAGACGAACATGCAGCCTGAGGCTTGTCCTCAACGGGCGCAGCGTATGCTGTAAGAGCAAAGAGGGGTAAGTAAAGAGAGAAAAGCATTTTGGAGGTTTTGCTAACGAAAGGCTATTGGTATTAACATAAATATTAGGCTTAACACTGCGTAGCGACAAAGTTGTGAATCGATCATCTTTATAATTCTCTAATACATATAATGCACGGTATCTTTTCTACAGTAACAGGTTTTCCAGGGAATGAACGTAGAACATCACTGCCTATTGTTTTGCATTTCCCCTAACTAGTGACTGGGGTCTTAACTCTATTCCACGGCCCGCTCGTCGAAAGTCTGCAAAGCGTCAACCATTTCTAAGGATAGAAGTGGAGTTTTTTAAATTTGCTACTCAGCTTTCAGTTCTGGAACAACTTCAGTAATTTAAAATATTTCTAAATTAGACATCTGCCATCAACAAAAAATCAGCGGCCCCTATATAATCTACCCAATAAAATGCTTAATTTTAACCAGTGGTAACAATAACTAGAGGGAACCAACACGTCAAATTGCCGCGATGCCGTCGGGCCACGGCTGAATGGAGTAAGTACATATGTTACTTGTGAACGGGTCTTGACAAAGATGCTCCGCGAGTCATAGATGCTCAGGCTACCCACGAATAGCGGGCTTTAGTGCGCACGTCTCTACGATTAACAAGATCTGCCAAGTCATGCGAAAGTACTAGCTTCTAGACTAGAAGAAGAATGCGGTGGAGTTTAAAAAATTTCCGGCATCTCAATCTGGCACGGACAATGCCCATAGCCGCCACACCCTCTCTGCCAGTCCATGAGCCAGTCCACTTATTCGTCGTCAAAGTCCCAAAAAATGACCGGGTATTCATTAAAGTGTTCTACTACGTGGAATTGTTTTACCAGGTTCAATTGCCCGCTTAATGCGACTCGACTTCGGAGGTTTCAGAAGAGCGCGGCGGTCGAGGAGCCTCTTATCAGAGAGGGAGGTACGTCATCAAGACTATCAATTGCAATCGCTTAAAGGGGGCAGGGTTGTGTCCAAATCAACCTGCATTACGCTGCGGTTATCTTCGGTTCAATATGCTCTTTATCATCATATAAGAAACTAATAATAAGTGGCCTATTTGAAGGAGAGAGACAGTTAAATAGTCAGATATGGATCATTGTGTGCAAGAAAAGGGGGGTACATAGGGAGAAGTCTGTCAGAAAATGATATGGAACCATCCAGCCTTTTTAGATATGTATTAGCATACATCTGAGGTAGACGCGGTGGAAATAGCCGTGAGGGTTGATGTGCTGATGCTGGTGAGTATGTTTTGGTGATGACATCGATTGCAGGGCCCGTGCACGTGCATTGGTTCACCCCACAACCCGCTAACCATATCGGGTCATACACATGTGGCCGGCACGTGTGGCGTGGACGTGTGGCGTGGACGTATATTTGAACGTCGTCTTGGTTTCAGGGACTCAATAATTAATCCCTATGGTACCGTTGTTTTTTAGCATGGGTCGCGAAAATCACAATTACGAACATCAGATACATCAAACATAAAAAACACAGTAGGATACATATGTAGCGAATTAACTAAAGGTCAATATACTCGAAGTAAGAAAAAATTGGATTATAAAATGACTACCTATGTGCTACGAACGGGGCTTTCATTCACCCTGGCATTCCTACTGTCATCAAGCAATACCCACTTGCTGCGTCCAGGCGTCGGTATCCTGCCCGACCTAACGCGATTCATCGACTGTTGATAGGTGCGCGGCGGCGGAGAACCCATATCCCTCAGCTCGTACGGATCTGGACCAAAATGGCTCTCAATATCGCGTTCACGACCTGTACTATCCTGCCTCGGGAAAAAGGACTTTCTTTGCCACTCATTCGGTAAGTAGTCCGCGCCCCGCGGTACGGTGGCATCGCGCGGTATGGAGTTCTTTCTGCTGTATTGCGAAACGGGGGCGGAGATATTGCGTTTGTGTGAGGGAGAATAGGTAGATTGTGAGCTTTGCTGTGAGCTTTGCTGTGAGCTTTGCTGTGAGCTTAGTTTCCCGCTATTGCCGCTACCGCCGAAGTTGGATGGTCGTGAACCATCGACATTGACGGAGCAGCATATGAGGCGGATGAGGGCGCGAATGGTGGGGACCGCAGCGCATACGTGGCCGACTACGCTGGCGGTAAATCCCAGGATAGTTGCATGTACTGTTGAGTATGGCTGGTCTGTTGAGTCGACGACGCCAGGGAGGCCTGGGAGGCGCGCGCAGGATACGGCGATGATGCTTTTGTAGATATAAGTTTCTTATCTGTAGACCTATGGGGATTAACGGCAGATTTTGCACTTACATGATTCCGAGCCCAAAGAAAACCATCAACTGGATCTTCTTCGTGCGCTTCAAGTTCAACTTGAGTACGATCGGAAGCGGTAACGCGAAAAGCAATGTTTCCGCAACGACTTCAGAAACAACCGTCGCTTTGAGAATAGCAATGTAATCAATACAGCGGGCGTTCTGCTTTGCTTCAAGGTCCCAGATCGCATGGACGGGTACACACTGGAACGCCGCCATCCCGATGAGTGGTAGGGTGAACAGAGCAGTGAAGATGGAAAAGCCAATTACTGCGCGCTTCAACCATCGGTTTGGGAACAGCCGGAGATACAGACACAAAATGCTATATTTGAGGAGAAGGAGCTCGACTGCCCAGAAGAGTGTGGATATATAAGCTTTTATAGGATTAGTAATCGCTGTGAATGGGACTACAGTAAACACTTACTATACTTTCCGAAGTCCATCAAATTCTGATATGTGAGATCCCATATGTGACGGCCAATACCTGCTTTCACGTCTGGAATCAAGTTAGCTTGACACAACGTGATGACAGGGAGGAATGTCTTACTGAAAAGCAGAGCCACGGTCATTGGAATAACAAGAATCTAACAAGGAATGAGTTGAGCGCATTGCTATTGTGATGAGCGTTTTGCCTTACCACCGAAGCTAATTGAAGCCAATCATCCCACCAGAATTTACTCCCACCAATATGTCGCGATACGAAACGCAAAACCACCGCAAATATGGGAACTATCCCGGAAACATACGCCGTGATCTCCACTTGATATGACTTGCTGTCTCGAGGCTTGTCGCACAGTTGCGCTTGGACATGCAGAAGCTCTTATTCAATGTTAGCGCGGTAGGTTGAAGAATTGCGTCTCACTTACCAAAGGACTGCTCGAATGTGCAGTTGGCCTGCAAACATGGCGCAAGAATTTGTGTGGAGTTTTGCGACGAGCACTGACATTCTATATCGAGCAAGGAACAGCCTATTGAGGGAGCATGTTGAGAAAGGCAAGTAATCTAGCAGTTTCAGCATAATCCCTCCTCCATGTTGCAATGTGAAGCTCACTGCGCAAGTCGGAATCTTCCCCACAAGTGCGAGCTGGGACGTCTGGGGTACATTGGACCGTGCGAACGACTTTGACGCAGCGACCAGTTGTCCCGCAAGCAATACTGAAATTGCGAAGAGGCAATGAAGGAAATAACGATGAGCCATTGTTGACACGGTCGTCGTCCTGGATTGGGGTCCCCGAACCTGATATCTTATCAGACTATAACAGCAAGGGCCGGGCCCTACGGTTACGCATGGCTAGCCTACAGATATGGTAGCAAAATCCAAATCTATGCGACATCGCGTAGTATGGAGGTATACCATACACACCGCAAAGGGAACCATGTTGGGAACAACTGTACGCTATACCTAATTGGGCACGGCACCAACCCGGCCGGACACCTAAACGGTAACACTGTTGCTGATTGTAAATACAAAACAATTATCATTGGCTCCTCAACAGAATTTTACAGCACGCAAAGCCACACGTGAATGGTGAGTTTCAGGTATAAGCAGGGACTTCATGCACCTGCATGCAAGAGCGTTGTGGCTGGCCTAGAACGTCGTCGGAAGAATGCCCCAAGACTGGTAACCTCACCGAAACGCAATGCGGGGGAACCGTACCATATACATAGGCGAGGCGGAGCTTGTAGGCTTTCAGGAAGGTAGACTGTACATCTTTGGAGATAAGGCAGAAATGCACTTTGGGTGTTTCGCCAGTACATCGAATTTGGGTTGAAGTGCGGTGTGGGTAGGAATATGTCTTGTGAGAAAATCCTTGACCTTGGGTAAAGAGTATGCTTTCCTTGACGAATTTTCTGTAGTCGCAGAATGTGATGGAAAAATGATTGCTCGCATTCTGACAAGGAGTTCATAATCTTGGGTGGATCTGCCGGAAAATCATTCCGTAACTAACCATTTACGGCCATGCCTCAACGTGGGCAGCAAGTGATAAGGTAAGGACTACCCTGATAATGATGATCCCTCTAATATTCCCAGTCGACCATAATGCTCACGCGCAGTACATTTCCATCTGCGTGGTGGGCCTGAGAGACGCGAATCAAAGAAGTCGCATATTAGGCGCAAGTTTAGTCTGCACGTGGCAGGATGAGAAACCCACGGGAACAACACAACATCTCAAAACCGGATTCGCCGCTGAAGGTCTCGTCGAGATCTCCTGATAACAGTCCAATTACCCCACGGATTGTCAGCGATCATCAACCCATACACAGGCGCACACCGTTCGTTCCATCGATAATTGCGTTCCCCTCGCTAGCAGCTATCACTATCGCAGTCCATACCCAAAGTCTTCCCCTTTAAACGCATGCATGATCATTCCTATCCAACTACCGTAGCGATAGTGCCCCGCTGTATGCAGCCCAGCCAGACTAGTGAGCTAGCCAGCTACCGGTAACTACCGGTCACTACCGGTCACTACCGAGCTAGCCCTGCATTCCCATATGCCCCTAAAATCCCATTGTTCCCTTCGCAATTTGGGACGATCAAACATAAATGAAGTCTTGGTGATTCGTTGCGCATTCGTTTGTTCGTATTGCCTCATGCACCCTCTTTACGCGAGCGTCTCGCAGATTAATACTATTGCTGATTTCTTCGGAGGTTTCTTCCTCCACTAGTTGAGATGTTGGGACATCTGCCTTTGTAATTCTTTTGTTGCTGATTTTCTTCGTTGGGCTCGACATTTTCCTCGAGCTTTGGGCTAGGGAGGAGGTGTATAGAGCAAAGATCGGGTCATTGAGGGGGCACAGCTTGTGGGCGGTGGGAGAGATGGCGGATTCCGCCATGCATTTGCGCGCACTTGGCATGAATAAAGTTCGAGTATTCCAATGCTCGCTTCAGCAAGTGACGGGCACAACGGGCAGCAAGAACACTGCATTAACGAGATTTTGTCATGGCCATTGCAAGGAAGTGACATTCTAACCTTGGAATTTACATTTCTAATCCGCGAAAACGGGACGATATTTCCAATTACCCGGACCGCTAAGTCGAGTCAGCAAGAAAGAAAAGAATATGCTATCAAAAGGCTTCAGAACCAATCCATCCACAAACAGAAACTACAACGTACAGTTCGACTTGGCATCATCAACCGCAGCCAACAACAGCGCAAGCTCGTCCTTCCAAATAGAAGCCTCGATATACGTTCCATGTCCATACGTCTCATTGGAGCGTGGCACAATAACAGCCTTTCCCACACCACGTTTCATTTTCGTCTTAATTAATTGCTCCAGGAGGTTCGGCTCGGGTGGATTCATCAAATCATCCGTTGTATTCACTGTCGGCAGTGGAGCTTCGATAAGCCCCAGCTCCGGCTCCGGATTATATAGTCGGAAACATGAGGTAGTAAGCCTTCGGCCAATCCATCCATAGCCTCGCGCGTTGGGTACTTCGCGTAATAGTCGACAGGAGAGGAAAACATGATTTGTACAAGTGAAAGGGTTCCGGAGAGACTGGTGAGGGGTTGTTCCGTGTAGTTCCCGTTTTTCCATGTACGATCCGATGTGATGGGCTCGATGATAGGTTGGCTCCAGAGACGGTGCTGACCGGCGATCTGGGTAGGGAAAGTAGCGATCGTGAACAAGGCGTCCATAATTTTCACTTTGCCAGGATTGATGAAGAATGAATAACTGTTGAAGAGGATGAGTGAGTTCAATATTAGGGTGGCCGTTTCTGTTCATGTTATCTGCTGATATTTAGACTGCGCAGTATTCCCACGCTGGCAGTAATGTGCGCCATTTCCCCCATGGCAGTGAATGGATTTTTTTCAGGCGCGGATATGAGCTTAAGTGCGTAAAGTCTAGTAATGCGAGTCTTTGTTCGCGCGATATGAGTTTTAAACGTGATTCACGTTACGGACGTAGACACAGGACTGCGCATTACATTGCTAATCTCGTTGCCTTAGAATATGAGTAAAGCTGTTTAGAAGCCAGTTTGGAATATGGCTTTCGTAAGCCTCGAGGATAAAACGAATGTCATTTCATGAGAAGAGAGAACCAAGCGACTAGCTTAGAACAGGGAAGAAATAGTGACAATGAAGTATTGTATAAATCTATATAGCTGTGAAGTGTACGTAAAATATTGTTAATAATATCAAGATCGAAAGCAAGTAACACCAAGTTCTGGCTCAGCAGATAGTCGTCCAACATCCAAAAACGTTAAATCTCAATCTCATCAATATCGATACCAAGCGCAGCCAGAAAATTTGCACAGAGCAGTTTAAACAAACGTGCGAAATTAGTTACCAGGACCCGAGGTCAAGAAAACCGGGGCGGAGGTGGATGTAGGTTTGGCGGATGTTGTCAAGTTTAGCATAGATGTGATAGCGCCGAAAAGTCCGGGAATGTTAGGCTTTTCTGAGTCATCCTCGTCTTCATCCTCTACGGCACTGGAGGTGCTAGAGGGGGGAGCGGAGCTGGTGGCGGACGGCTTGCTGGTAATCTGGGTGCTGTTCCTAGAGGTAGAATGCTTCGAGGCGCTAGTAGAAGCGACCGACTTCGAGGTGGCTGCAGACTTCGAGGTGACGGTCGATCCCTTGGAAGAGGAGGCTGAGGCAGTTTGTGTCTTTGTTCCGCCGGTAGACTTTGAGCTGCTTGGTACCTTGGAAGAAGCGGAAGCTTTTGATGACGTGGGAGTCGCAGAGGAAGCAGAGGCCTTCGACGAAGACGGAGCCTTTGAAGAAGATTGTGAGGCAGCGGAAGAGTTTGAGGTGGCGGAAATTTTGGAGCTGGTCTTGGAAGCCGAGACGGAAGTGGGTTTTGGCGAGGTTTGGGTCTTTGGAGGAGAGGTTGACTTGCTTTCCTCCTTCTTGCTGCTCTTTTTCTCGTGCTCCTTTTCCCACTTCTCCTTGGCCTCTTTCTCTCTCTTCTCATCATCTTCCTTGGAAGGTTCTTTCTTGCAGCTCTTCTTCTTCTTGCCGCTCTTTACACACTCGCCACCGGGGAATGAGGGTAGAACATCGTCCGGCACACCGGTCCACTCCTTCCAAACCTTGTCGATATCTGTCGTGATGTTAGCCTCCTTCAGCCTAAACCGATTGAGCTTTTCTTACCAGTTGGCTTAGTACCGCATTGTGCACCAAACCATTCCTCAAAAGCCGATCGGTCGCTACCAGCTTCGGCAACTGACTTGGCAATACGAATACCAGTGCGCATAGCCGTGCTAGCAATAGCGCCTCCGGGGATAAGAGAAAGACCAATATCGACAGTCATGAGAATCGCATCCAAGATACCAGAGCAAACAATGGCGTCAACAATTTTCTGGAAAAAGTCGTTGAGCGCATCCACGATCATCACGATGAGATCGCCAACCCACTCGACGTCCTTGGGGCAAATACAAGTTCCGCCCCAGAAGCAACGTCCCTTGGGGTCTTCAAGACCTTCAGGATATTTTGCCATGCATCCAACCGCCTCAACCCCACCTTCGCACCCTTTTCCGCATGTCGAAATGTCGTACCCTGGGTCTCCTCCTTTATAGTAGAGGCAGTTACCCATTTTGGCCATGTTATTTTTTGCCTCTGCCCAGGACTTGTCCGTCCATACTGCCCCATTGCACCTCATTGTCGAACCGACTGGCATCTGTGATTGAACGAGAGGAATGCTGCTCAAGAGCAGCGGTAAGAGAGCGAACTTCATCTTCGTGAAAAATACAACGATTAAACTTCAAAAGGTGTCGCTGATGGTAAAGACTGGACTTAACAGCGGTATTCAAAAAGAATGAAACGAGCGAATGCGCTCTCGAACGAGTGAATGTAGTGTTCTTGGTGTCGTGTGCAGTCAGTGGGTAACCATACGGGCGTTTAGTACTTTTACAATCTTCTCAAACCCACAACAAATGTACAAAAAAAGAAAAGGCCCCCCGACCCACATGCAACAATGCCACTCCTTGAAAATATCGGACAACTACACCAATCAAGGTTGGCTAAGCGTCAGCTTACTACCTCCTCTTAACCATTATGGCGGTTAAACGTCGAGAGCCGCAAAAACAAAAGGAGGCTAGCCTTCGCATGCGATCCGTAAATTTTGCGACACGAGCGAGTTAAAGCAGATGCGGTTAAGATGTGCATAAGCTAAAAGAGGCTCAAAACTCCATGAGGAAAAACTCCTTGCGCACAGGCCGTAGGGCTCGGGTTCCGAGATGACGATGTCAGACTGGGGGCCGAAATCGATCGAGGTTGGCCACAATCTTTACTGCTTTGGATGGGGCGGGATAATAGTTGAGCTTCGCGAGTCAGGTACGCGACGATGGTTCATGACTAACAATAGATCCTACGCGCCGGCCCCTTGGGATAAGTCAAAACCACACGAGAGGACGGTGAATTTATGCGTCTTTATTCTGCACATAAAAACTCTCGATTATTTGCTCGAAACAGACCTCCTAGGTACTCATCTTCGAATTACTTATCTTCGAATTATGGTATCCTCAGCACACGCAACGTTTGATGGGCATGAGTTCCGTTTGGACCAATGTGTCAGTTGATATAAGTAGAGCTCACAGCGTCATGAATCGCTAGCGCCGCTGACACTCAGATAGCCTTCTTTCTATGATAAGTAAAGAGGAATTCTCATGTCTTATAACGTTACATCTATTTTTTAGTGCATGTTCGACATCTTCCGCTTACGTCCGGAAACCGTTTCGCATGTATCTTGTGCATCACGTGAGGTATTGCGCGACAGCTGACTCAGCCGCCCTATCATGGGATTTCTGATTATGCTTTGTCACTTATTAATGTCTTGACAATGTTACGTAGTTGCTGGGACTCGCGCGTTGTGACCAAATCGAACGGCTAAGCGTGTTTCACATTAAATTAGAATGACATTAGCAACTGGAGAAAAGGAAAAAAGAAAAAACAATGAGAAAACTTTGTGAAATAAGAAACCCCCCGCCCCCCTTTATACAAATACTGCGTTCTGTTTACCATCGTTGACCGATGAGGTACATATGTCCTATCGCATGACAGCGTGGTTCCGCCCCTCGGAGTTCGCAATACGTGGCCCATCAGCTGATTCCTCATGAGCAATTTTGATTGTTTGTCATCGATTATATTCCATTCCATCTGCTTCAATGACTATACTAATCTATACTTTGACTCCCGCAGTCTCAACACGACGAACGAAATCCAAATCAAAACATGAGAGACGATACCAATAAACCTGAAATACACCCCAAAGACATTAACGCTAAACCAAACTCCTCAGGAACAGAATGAAAAAGCACAGATTAATTCCTAAGCGTCGTGCTTTAGACTGAGGTCGTTTCATCTTGCCTGAGCGAGCGACCATTCCTTGGGTGCAACTTAAACCCACCATGTACTCTGGTCTGGAAGAATTCACTAGGATCATACTTGCTACTCACTGCCCGTAAAAGCTTCACTAGCTTTCGATAACATCTTCCGTCCTATAAGCGTGATTCATGAAGCGGTATCGCTTCCCCAGGCCTCGTTGTCGGGCCAAATCATCGATCTTTTGCAACAATCCAGTGACTGCGTTGACGACTTTAGAATCATCCGCTGCGTTGGTGTGTACACTGTTCAGAAGTGTGATAACAAGAGGTCTATCATCCAGTGAGAGGCCGAGTGAATTGGGTCCGTGTGCGGCGCTCTCCAGGAGCAGATGCTTAGTGAGAGGTTGAAAGACCATGGAAAGTGTAAGGCCAAGTACAGCCTTGATAGCTTCGATCGTCTCATGGTACAGGCCCTCCATATCGAGCATCAACTGCTTGTCGAGTTTGATACTCGTGGTGAAGAACAACTGCCGAGCCCCATTCGTGCTAAATGCCGACTGTTCATTGGCGAATCCTAGGAGCGAATCCTCACGAAGAGTGTTTGCGAGCTGCGGTTGGATAGCTGCGAAGGGTGTCAAACTAGGTGAATTGGATGTGGGCTTCGCATAGTACACGTTCACTACGTTGACCGGGCCGAGAGGGCTATAGGCAGTAGCAGCAATGAGATGAACGTTGCGATCGGGTTCTAAGCTGCTCGCCAAGTCGTAGAAGCTCTGAACAATGCTGGCATACGTTGTCGAGGGATAATACAAAGCACCTCCCCACATTTCGCCTTGGTGAAATGCGGGAAAGTCGAACGGGGTGACGATGCCAAAGTTGGTTGTGCCGCCTTTCAATGCCCGGAAGAGATCTACATTGCTACTCTTGTTGGCTTGCACAATTTCGCCAATGGAGAGGACAACTTCGAAATTGATAACATTGTCACAGACAAACCCTGTCGACTCGGAGAAATATGAAAGACCGCCTGTGATATTGGCCAGTGGTTGGGTTCTATGTTCTAGGGAGACTTATGAGGCGTACCGCCTAAAGTTAGGCCGGCCACTGCAACTTTGGATACACGCCCACCTACGACAGCGAGACCTTTTCCCCTCTAAAATTGTGTAGACACCGGCCCATGTTTCGCCTGCGGCAATGGAGACAACGTTTTTCGCGTCAACCGTGACGCCAGTGAGCTGGCGCATGTCGATCGTGATACCACTTTCGATTTTCGCAGCTCCATCCCACGGAGTATGGCCCCCGCCGGGGACTGCTACCTTGACGCCTGTTTGGGTGCTCTGGAGGTACTTGATGATGTCGACCACATCTTGAACGGCCTTGGGCACATACACACAGGTTGGATGCACCTCGTTCTCAAAGGCGAAAAAGTAAGGGATACATTTCAATACAGGCAGACACGGTTAAGCATTCAATTTGGCTTTGGGTTTATAGGCACTCTCCGCATCTTGCTTACACAATCTTCCTCTAGTGCTACCTCGTCTTAGCGTTTTATTAAGACTCGCTTCACAGAAATAGCTTAGGATATGGCATTTTTAGGGTTAGCAAATTTACTGTGTAGTCGCAAAACTGACGCGATATCCACACGAACAGTTCAATAGGAACGTTTAGTTTAAGTATCCTGCTAGGACCTACTACCACCTACAGGGGCGCAGCGTTAAACGCCAGCACGGACCATCCTTACGAAATAACTAAGGTAGTAGCATATATCCGTGCTAAGGCTACCTAAAGTTTATTTGCTTACACGCGGTTCTGACTTGCAGAAAAGTATTAGGAAGCTGCGTTAGAAGAAGCATGTACGCACTCTCTCGTAGGAAAGGGAAAGCGACGTGCCCAGCCTCCCTAAATCCTGACACAAAATACGAGTAAACACCGGTTTTTAGGTTAATTTTCGGTTGAATTTAATTCTAGAAGCAAAAGTAAGGCTGCAACAAGTATGTATATAGCTACTATCACTAGACTTTGTAGTGGTGAGGCTTAGTATTTGGTCATACGTCCCTTATAGCTTAAGCGCAGCTCTCCCTTTCGTACGAGAGCTCGCTTCACAGAACTCCGAGAAGGACACCGAGCGAAGCAAGGAATTTCGGGTCAAAAGAATAGCCATATTATACGAATATATCTATTAGGTCGACTCCATTCACTGGTCTATCCCATGATATTGAAGCTCGCGGTTTTCACAACTTGTCATGTGGCCTTCTGTGGTAAGGGGCTAGCAAAAAATGAGCCATTCATGGCCTCGGTTTTGGCCTATATTAATGATACCCTGGCGTGTGCTGAAGTTGTGGGATTACTCCCCAGCTTTATGACGCGGTAAGCGCGCATTAATTGAGCTTCTCCTTCTTTAGCTCTCTTTTTAGTCTAGGCAAGGATGCCTCGTGTCATAGACACGAAGTTCCAATAAAAATAAAGAGAAAGAAGGTAAGCGCTTATATTCGAGGCGTAGCTGAACATCCCGCAATTTTCCGGCTTATCCCCGGGCAGCAGCTTGGCCTGTGTGTGTGGGGAGGGGGAGGGGGGGCTTACGACAGTACTATCTCGACGTGAGATATATCATTACGAAGTCCCTGTGAACTTCATTATGATAGCTGTGTAACAACATACTCAGTCCGCTTGTAAATCCATCCTGTTGCCACAAAGTCCGTCGATCATGTCAGCCCCGCCATCGGCGGAGCAGTCAGCCGCGCGCACGCCTCTTTCCCCGAGTGAGCTCGCTGAGGCACTCCAAATCGAAGTCTACGATGCCGAAGGCAAAACACACGCATTGGGCGATCTGATAAAGGGTCAACGAAGCGCGTTGATCTTCACGAGACACTACGGATGTCCTGTAAGATGCTCGCACCCTTAGCGTAGCGATGACTGCGTTACAACCATAACGTACGAACCTAACATGCCATGGTGCTAGAGCTGTCATGCCTATGTACGAGCTATAAGCCGGTCGATACCTCCTTCGAAGCTACCTCCGAATACTCAAGGTATATGTGTCCGGAGCTTCTCGTACGCGTATCAATGACTGAACTGACTGCGACGCAGTTCTCATCATCGGCAATGGATCATATCAACCCATCAAGAAGTATGCAGATAATACCTCCTGCGCTTATCCCATCTACTGCGATCCCACGTGCAAATTGCACGCTATATTGAAGTTCAAATGGACGATGAAGGAGGGCAGCGCGGACGACCAAAAAGACTACATGGCCGATGCAGGAACTCCCTTCAGTAGGGTTTTAGATGGATTGAAGTGTGGATTGGGGCAGATCCATCATGTCATCTACTTTGGGCCGAAAGGCCTTAATGGTGGCGAGGTCATTATTTCTGCTGGTATGTGCTGTTTTCAGTGACGCGAAATGTTGACGCAGAAGAGGCGCTAAAAGTGATGCAGATGGTGCGTGCGAGTACGTCTACCGTATGCAGAACGCAACCGACCATACCAACGTTTCGGAGTTGGTTAGTCTGCTTGGTGTGAAGACTGAGGAGACATGAATGGTCAGTTGTTGCGTGGTAAGATGTACCTTTGATACTGGAACTATCTGACTAGGTCATATGGCAATAACGCTAGGGTGGAGTAGCACTGTTATTTCATCAAATTTTCTGGTCTGTTTAAGTCTTGAAAATTTCTCTTCCCAAATAACAACCCAATAATGATTTTATTCCCTCGTATTCGATCCAGCTGTGTAGGCGGAAATAAGCCATTATGCATATATTGCATCCTCTCGCCTCTGAGGGGGTGTACCTGAAATATCCGATTGGTCTATAACACAGGGTACCTGCATTGCGGGAACAGTGAGAAGCGACAATACGAAACCAATACGAGAAAAGACGAAGATCTCTGGTGTATCAATATTCGGGCCCCGGCATTAGAAGAACATTTTGCGTTTAATTTTTAACCTTCAACTAGGAACACGATAAAGTGGGACAATGAAACCGAGTTTACGTTGGCGAAGCTTTGCCGTGAGCTGCAACCGAGTTGTTTGTATATTGCGGCAAATAATCTTTCCTAAACCAGCTCATCGGCTCTCCGGCAGATTTTCAAAAGTCAAAGCATTTGCAATGCTTTGTGGTAAACTTCCCAATTAGGTAGCGTAACCGTAGAGAAGACAACTTCCGATGGGATGGTATTTCCCGTATAAAACAGCATTGGCTTCTACCATCGTAGCATATCCGTGCAGCCCGACACCATGACAGTCAAACGCATCCTCGCAGTCGCATTGAATACTTTCGTCTTATTGGCAACCTCTACTGAGTTACCAACCATCCCAAGTTTACAAACTCATCAATCTCGCAGCTCAGGCCCCGCCTACAGCTTCACCAACCGAACCACAATTTATGCACCGGTGAACAACCAAACCGTTGGCTACCCTCGTATCACCGAACTGTCTGATGGCTCGCTTCTCGTTGCTTGCACTCTCAGCGGAAACTACCCGGGATACTTTCCCATATTCAAAAGCGGTGATGGGGGAGTGACGTGGAGCTGGTTGTCTAACGTTGGAGCAGGTGGTAATAATACTCTCCATGTTAGCCACACCCACAAACTAGTCGCGCGTCAAGGTATTTTCATTTCCGCAATCCCGTCTGCAGAAATACGCCTGAACTGCTATATTAGATTGCGATCCGGATGAAGACGACTGCGATCCTGGAGACGGAGATGATGACGATGGAGAAGGCGATCCAGTGGGCTTGGGCGCACAACCATCGCTCCTGCAGCTAAGCCAGGCTTTTGGAGATTTCCCAGCCGGCACTATCCTCGCGGCGGGAAATCGGATGGATATGGATTCGACCAATATCGATTTGTACGCCAGTAAAGACGTCGGGAAGACTTGGCAGTTTGTTTCTACAATTGCGCAGGGAGGACCGCCGAGTACGGGGGATGGAGGCTCGTCCATTTGGGAACCTTTCCTCATGTAAGTTTGTTCCCAAAAGCATCTGCAACAATCTGAATGTCCGCTCAACTTACCTCTTCGAAACTTCAGGGAATACAAAAACACGGTTGTAGCCTACTACTCCGACTCGCGCGACGACAACTACTCCCAAAAACTCTCCCATCAAACCAGCACCAACCTCATCGACTGGGCCAACCCCGTCAACGATGTCACATACCCCAACTACATCGACCGACCTGGTATGAGTGTCGTAGCCTACATCCCGCCTCTTTCCAAGTACATGCTAGTGTACGAACATGGCAACGGCACACGCAGCAGTGGCGGAAACAATTATCCGGACTCGTACAAGCTTGCCGCAGACCCTTTACTTTTCGACAAAGCCAGCGCGATACCGATTGAGGCGAAGGATATGAATGGGACGGTGGTGCAGAATTTAGAGCCGGGAAGTGCGCCGTACGTAGTGTGGAGTCCAGTGGGTGGGGTGAACGGCACGATTGTGGTGACGGATGCGAATCATCGGAAATTATTTATTAATAGACGAGGTGGGGCTGAAGATGGGTGGGAAACGAGGGATGTTGCGCAGCCGCGTGCGTATGCTCGTGCGCTTCATGTTCTGAGTGGGCATACTGATCATTTGGTGATTGTTGGGGCGGGGCCGTTCCGACCTAAACCCGGAGAGAAGACGCCGTTGAGTGTGAGCGTTGTGAACTTGACTGCGCTGGTGGAAGGGTCGTAGAAGGGAATAATCCGGGGAATTTGTTTTGGAGATTCATAAGTACGTCATACTATGTACATAAATATTCCTTGCTTGCAAGAAGAGGCATCAATGTATTCTGTGACCAACATTGTGTAACGTGTTGTCATGTGTGAGCTTTTGGGATGTACGAAAGAATACACTGCGTGACATATCCACCAATCCCACGTGCAAATTTCAGGCCAGGCTTGCCTGTAGCCGACCTTGATGGGCGGCTGTTGGGATACACCGTAATATGATCAATGTAGACAACGTCATCGATTTCCCATCAAGAAGAATTTTGTTATCTGATCCCCCCTTTTTCTTGTCCTTTTTTTTTTAAAAACTCTCCTCTTGGTCTAGGTAAGGATAGCTAGTAGTAGTGTCATATCTAGATGCAAAGATCCAACAATCTATCCGTGCAAATGTTGAAGTCTTACTGGTGTTGCTCTGCTTACGGCGCTTTCCAACATTAAACCTAATCAGGTTTAGACCAAACTCTATCTGAGAGACTGGGGTTCTGAGTGGTAGATAGACTTGCGCTACCACGAATAGCCAGCCAATCAGAGCATGGGGCTTCCCCCAGTGCGCCCTCAAAATATGACCACCTTCCACAACTGTTCAACAATGAAAGGCGGTTCTAGCTACGCCACTCAAATGCATGCCAATCAATAAAATTTCGTTCTCCGAATTCTTAACCTTTCTGTGTTCGCCCCTAAACATCGCCTACCTCAAGAGACAACATCTGGTTTTACTAGCCTCTTTGAAGGGTCTATCGAAATGACCGCGAATTCAGCTACCGCAAAACCGTCCGATGCGACGTGTATACCTCATCAAACACCAGTCCCATTGCTATCCGGGCCAAATCATACAACACACTGGTCAATGGATACGTCTGAACCGAGTGAAGACGAGAATGATTTGAGCTACATTGGAAGCGAAAGTGACGCATCGGTTTGGCGATGTGCAGACAGCGGAGACGAATCTACTGAAGATGGCTTTGACAATTCCGATCGCGAGATTCCCAAATCTGAGGCGGCGGCTCTTTTTCGCGAAATGAATATATATTTGGAAGAGATGCGCGAAGGGGGAAACACTAGAAATTCGCTCATCAGTCCGCCATCGACTTTAAGCTCCACTGCTTCTGACGAGTTTCTTTTGGAAGCATCCCGGAAAAGGTTTGGTTTGGCTCTCGAAGAAGCAGCCCAGACCGACGAACTCCCGGGTCAGAAGGAAAGTACCGAGCGATATCAAGACCTGTGTGAAAAGTCCCAGCGCGCAGTTGAAGAGGTTGAAAAAGAGTTCAATAATCTCATGTCCGAGAACGCTTCTCTCAAAGAAAAAGTTCAGAAGCAAAACGAAGAGCTCTCGACTCATACCAAAGTCTCCCAGCGTGACTGCGACACAAAGGACCTCTACGAAAAGTCTCAACAAACCGTCGAAGTACTTCAAAAAGATATCGCTTTCCTGAGAATAACAGTAAAAACACTAGAAACCGAAAACGCGTCACTCAAAGAGAGCACCCAATCACCCGAAGATACCCCCGCTGCCGAGAAACAACGCCAACAAAGCCTCCAAGATTGCCGAAAAGAATACCGCAAAAGGCTCGACACCGCAAACGCGCGCCTCACCGAGCTATCCGCCAAAGAATCGATACTCCAAGAATCCCTCCAATCAGCCCAGGACGCCCTAGTCAACGAAAAGGTGCGCACCCGCGAGCTAGAAATCAGGCTCGAAGAGCGAAGCGCCGCGTTAGCGATATCATACCCCAAACCCTCCGAACCAGAAGAAACAAAAGTCGAGAAGTCTCTGCGTGAAGAGCTTGAAAAGTGCCGGTTTCTTGTTAAGCAGCAAGAAGAGAAAATTGAAAAGTTGAATGATGACAATGTGGGGTTTAGGGTTGCAAACACGTCGCTTGAAGTTCAGCTGAAAGAAAATAAAGCTGCGAAAGAGGAGGCGCTGGCGCTTCATAAGAGGAATGCGGATCTTGTAGCACAGTTGCGGTTTTCGTAGGTTCTGCGGCTGCCCACGGGAGTGGGGTAAATTGCGATTGGGGTTTTGAGTGTTAAGTCTGATTGTACTTGATATTCCTATGTGCCGTCGCTGTGTATCTCGGATTTTGTTACATGCTCTATTTGCTGGTTATATCTAAAACGGCAGACATCAGTTTGCGTTAGAAACATCCTAAAGATACAAATTGATTAGTTAGGAAAGGAGACAGCTGCTACTTGACCACCATATCTGCAGCTACATGCATTAGATCCTCCGAGATCACCCGACATATCCAGGTATATACCCTTGGTTGTACCTATGTTGATATTATGGGTGATTTATACAAGATCTTTAAAATCATGAATGAACGTTCTATCCTACTTCTCTTCCGCCTCTTTTGACTCTTCTGCTCTGACACAAACGCTCCACCCGGATTGCGATTGATTAATACTGATGCCAGTTTGTACCGTGAATTTGTTACACTTAAATTTCACTTTGTGATTTAGTACGCGAGAAGTGTAATGGGGCGCAAGGAATTTTGAACCACCCATAGCATTTCATAATGGCTAGCTACGTAAACCTCATTTCCCCAAAACTCGTATCTGGATATTTTCCCCAAACTGACAATTTAGTATGATACATCTCCAATTTTCCACCCATGACAATTTAGTATAATCCACCGTTTTTGTCTTATCCCATTCTTACCACTCCGTTCCGTTCTTGTCTCCGTTGCAGATGCTCAAGCATCCATACCTTCAAAATCCGCCTCCTCTAAGCGGACACCGCTAAGGATTTTGCCCATGTGTGTTTTCTCGACACCTTCGCCCTCCTTTCTAATCTTCATAATAAGAACCCTTAAGAAGGCAACCGGACTCCGCGTAAGCCCCCACTTTCCGACAGGTGGATTGATAAAGCCATCAGCCGAAACATCTTGACCGTGCGTAGCCTGTCCTTTCAGCAAACCGAGCAAATCGCACAACTTGTGATATTCGTCGAACGATCGGAGATATAGACTCCCGGCGAAGAGATTCAGTTGGGCTCTGAGATTCGAGCCGACGAGATTGGATTGAAACGTCTTCCCGACACTGTATAGGGTGAGATGATCTAGTGACGGCACCCTGGCATTCCATCGTGGTGAGAATAAGTGAAGAGATACGTGTCGAGATGAGCGGACGAGCGGGTAAAGCTTGTTCACTTCGAAGGGGCTCAAGATCACCAGGGTCCGGATGGGTGAATAGACGTCGCTGTCGCGTCCAACAGATAATACCCATTGGACGTTTCGTTGGTATGAGTCCGTGATAAATGTTTCGAACGTCGAGGTTGCAGGCATCACAATCGTACGGATAAAGTCGGTTGTGACAAGCAGATCACAGGGGAATTGTGTAAGGTCGCTTAGTTCTGCTGCGCTGGTCGAACTAAGAGCTTGGAAAGCCGGTTGAAAAGCTGTTGAATTTGAGGGGATCGTACCGGTGACTACCAGGGATTGAACGTCTTTGTGCAACTGGTGTCGTGTGGGTTTCATAGGGGCGGGTCGCTCAACCTGTTTTTCCTCTTCAATTTCGGGGGCCAATTCTCGCTGAGAAGTGTCAGTATATTATTCCATCAAAAAGTAATGTCTCAAAAACCTACCTCTTGCTCCTCCTGTAGACTAGCTGACCGGAAATTCGCTGTCCCAAACTTCCGGCACCTGTGAATGATCCGTCGAACATTCTCATTTTCTGTGTCCAGTCCTTGAACCTCAAGACCGTCGCCATCGCGAGGGCGATAGCGTACTTCAATACTCTGAGCCTCCTCCTCCAAATATCGGGCTGCCTCTTCTTTCGTAGTACTAGGACCGTGTATCAAGTCCTTGTGTTTTTGGTATTGTAAACCTTGGACAGCCCACAGCGGCATGCTCCTAGTCAGATCGGACCAGGTCTCCATGATGCTCCAGCAGAGCACATCAGTTGGATGGATAATCCCGTCGGTGGGTAGATTCGTGCGATCTTTTATCTTTGTCGATATTTCCGGCGGGACCATAAACACCACTGACTGGCCTTTGCCCAGCTTTCGCATCCTCATGCATGCTTGAATAAGACGATCCTTAGTTAGGTTTACGCCTAAGGTCACAGCAGCTCTGTAGTTTCGTGGCAGCTTCAGATCAGTACCTCTAGTGTGCGCTTCATCGAGGTAAATCAGGCAAGAATCCAGTTGCTTAGCATACGGAGATGTCTGGAAAGATTCGATCCGACCACTGCGATCGAGTACAGATAGCTCCTCGCCCTGGAAGAAAACAACGGCTTGGGCTGACTCGTTCCTCGCGAGCCAGTATTGAGAGACTTCAAGATTGTTCATTTCAAGGATTAAGGCCCCGACGTCTAGAACAACCCTAACCTCTGGAGTCATGTTGTTCACGATATTTAGTAAATGTTCTGCGTCAGAACTTCCGTTAGTTGGCGATATAATATGTACTGAAGTTTCCTCCTGAAGAAGATAGCCCAGGACCAGCGCATTAGTATGACTCTGGCTGGGGAGATCTAAACTCGTAACGCTTAGTGGGAGCAAGTGGAGGGTATCGTTGGTGCCGCTGAAGCCTGTTGTGGGGTTCGCCTTTTTCGCTCCTATATCCCATCCCGATGCAGACATTTTATGTGGAAATTCCTTCATCTCCTTGGGGAATATGAACTGTGAGAGGTAGTAATCAATTGCCAACTTGGAATACCTCATGAAAGGGAAAACTTTGTCGATGCATTGCAAGCGGTCCTTAATGCTGATACCAGAGAGTTGTCTAAAGGCCATAGGAAGCTCTTGTGAAGCTGTGCGTACCCACTCATCGAAATGAATCGCGGATTGGTCTGACTTAAGAACATGTGTGAACATATCGAAGAGCTCCTCATTAGTTAGTCCACCGTAATAGTAAGATAAAGTCGTGAAGATAATGATGACCTCGGGATGCGAGAATTCTGATCGGGGAGAAGGAGCATCCTTCGACCTGTATGGTAATGCGAGTTTTGTAGTGGGCTTCCGAGTGAGATCCTGCCCAAAATTCACGCGCCACCTTTTCGATGACAAGGCGAACCTTAAAATCCCTCCCGCAAAAAGACCTCTCACAAGGAGCAAAGCGGACTTGGCGTGGCCGGTCCAAAGGCTACTATTCTCCACGATTGCAATATTGTTATCCTTCAATTCCTGTTGAGTAATATAGTGAAATACGGCTGCCTGGATTTGGGGCGGTAGGTTGCGAATGGGGAGACCGGTCAATCCGTGTTCTACCACATGTCGAGCTGCTAGATCCAGTAGGTCATCTGCTGCACTCTCATGCAACAACCTGATACGGGGAAATTTTCCATCGGTGTCATACTGGAACTCGATAGAATCCGGCCGCCTGTTATGCACTTGTGGCGCAAGCTGAGAAATGAGCCCCATCATCTCTTGGATGATTTTCCAACGTTCGGGCGAAAAATCAATTCCACGTTGGCATCCACTCGTATATACCAACTCGAATTTGACGCTGAAATTCTCGTCGCTTTCATCCACCATGTCCCGACATACCCTGTCAAAGAACGATTGAGTTGAAAGAAGCGATTTGGCAACTTTGTCATCATCGTTCAGGATTCGATCAATTGCCATCAATTTGAATGACAGAATGTGTTCCGGCTGCACGAGAAGTATACCCGAATTTGCCATGCACTCCTCATAAAGCGCACGGAGGTTTTCGGCGCCGGCATCGTCCAGTTCGATTTCTCGGGAGAATGGCATTTGGTAAATAACTCGGTTCAGGAGTCCTCCAAGTTTCGACACAAGCATTTGAAACATTTGGGTGCTTTGGGGTCGTGCTACTATGACTCTAACGAGCCTTTAACACAGTTAGTACCAAACGTGCCAACATAGGGGAAGGGCTTCGTCTACTTACTTCTTTCCATCTGCCAGGTGAGATGCAACCGTCGGAACAATGACTGAGCTTTTGCCTTCGCCCATGTTCAATTGACAAACGATATTTTCCTCGTTCGGGGGGTTAAGCATTGCTCGGGCAATAACTTCCTGAACTTTCCGTACCATCAGACCACTCTCGACCTCGAGCAACAGCCTCTCGGGGTATGTCAAAGGCTCCCAATTGGTATGACCTTCGTTGTGAAGTTCTTCGTAGAGCTCTACAGGTTTGTCTGCTAGTTCGAATAGTCGACGGGCGCGATGAAACTCAGTGATTGCCAAACCATATTCAACAATGGCCTTTTGCCACTCCCTTGTAAGTTTGTGGAAAAGATCACGTCGGAGGTGCGATAGCCAGAATGTTGGGCAAATACGTGGTGAATGCTGCACACTAAACGCAAGCTCATTCACCTGCCCTTCTGTCCCCATCGCAACCTGAGCCAATTGATGATTCAAATCTACTAGGCGGCGAGAGCATTCTTCTAGATGTGCTTCCAGAATTCCTCGTTCTTTTCTGTTCAAAGGAGCGTGTTTTTCGGTGGCACCACCAATGGTTTGTTGGAGGGATGTGCAGCTTGAGCGTAAATTCTTTACATAGCCCTTCTCTGGCTCAGACTTTGCCAGCATCTCGAGGCGCTGGCAAAGGTACTGAAGACAGGCTGCCGTATCTGCGGAGTTTGATTGGTCATTTAGATCTCGGTTTTCGGAATGTCGAATCATTCGTTTTTTTAGCTGGAAATCTTGTTTGAAAGCTGAATTTTAGATTAGCAAAGAAATATAAAAAGGTGGGGGAGGAGGGGACGGAGCGGATGTCCTCGGAGAACTTACATGTGAAAAGTATGGCTGGAGGAGAAGTGGAGAAAACCTCTATGGAGTCAAGGTGACGATTTTCTTCCACGGGTCTTCTGGGTAATATCCTTGGTGATAATAGATCGGCGGGTCGTATGGTATGTGCTTGTTGATGCTTTACCTTGGAAGATATGTTGTTCAGATATTTGTAGAAAAGTTGATTGTCCCACCAGGCTTTAAACTGGTTTTGAATATCAACTTTGATCTTCTCAGTATCCAAGTATGTATCGATTTCATTCGAGGTGGGAATGAATGGTGTCGAGCATGGCCATTGATTTTCTAGTCGATGAATGAAGATCGTGGTAGCCTCCGTTACATTCCGTTTGAAGAGTTCATCGACTCTCGATTTAAATGCGCCGAGGCTCTCATTGTTTGATTGGGCTAGTTTTCCCTCTGGACACGACTCACGGCTGCGTGTGGCTCCAGTTACAATACTCCGTATCTTGGCTTTATTCCAAGTATCTCCCATATACAGCCTGAACGATATAGCCTGAGGAGGTTGGTACTTGGCGATAGCTGAAGTTTTGTAGAAATATGCCAATGCTTGTATGGTAGCCATATCCGCTGTCTCAGCGTATGCCATAGTTGCTAGCCAAGTCATGACATCATACTTTCTGTAATCGCTGGGTGTGACCGTTATTGCTCGATAAAGGCTGCACCAAAGCTCCCGCAATGTGGTAGACATATCGCACAACCATTTTGTATCGTATCTCAAATCAGATGCCGCCACCGGGGAGTGCGCACCAGTCACCGTTTCTTGTTTGAAGTACTTTGCAATCAAAATCTTGTTCAGATTTGCCACCCTCTCATGGAATACGAAAGGTGCTGTCATGAACATATTGGCAATGATGAAGGCTCGCTTGCCCCTCTCTCCATCTCCTGAAGTACTCCTGGGAATGTAGGGACGATCATGTTTGAGTGTAAAGCTCTCCGCACCACTCCCGTGAATGTAGAAAGTGGAGCACCGAATGGTAAATCGTTCTTGAAGATGGGAATCCACGCGGTTTGGAGCATCAAACTCTAAATCTTCTTCTTCTGGGTAGTACAACTTCATCCTCTCGACAGAGCGATAGAGATTTTGGACATTGATGTTGAACTTGGGGTGCTGAGACAGAGATGATAATGCTTTATCCCAGAACACCTGCTGCATCACTTTCAGTTCAGGCGGATAGAACTCTCGTCGAGGGGTTAGCCTTCCGATCAAGTTGAGTAATGTGACGTTGTCTTGTGTAAGCACCGGGAACGATCGAACTGCGGCAGATTCCAGAATAGAAATGGCTGATTCAAAACCGGTCCGACGGGTTAAGCGGTCGGGAAGACAGTGAGAGGTGAGAGCATGTAGGTAGCACAGCAAAAGCTTGCTTTGCAAATTTCCGCTGTCTAGGATTCTCCCCAAAATTGAATCCAATGGGTACGCGTGCATTTTCTTGACAGTTCCTTTCTCAATCTTGACAGAAACATGCTGGTTTGGGAGTTTAGTGTACCTTATCAAGCCTTCTGGAATTAGAATCATTCGATCTTCAATGCTTTTTTCATTTCGCAGAACCAGCTTGCTATCCAAACCATAAAGAGACCCGAGGTCTTGGTTTGAATCCAGCACCATGTTGCGGTATTGCCGTGATCGAACCTCAAAATCTTCGTGACGGATGTGAAAGTCGAGTTGCAGACGTGGTAACTGAATCTCTACGTTTTGGGTGCTCTGGTTCAGAGTGATGTGAATGAACCTCGCATCTTCCAGACGTTCGAAAATTCCGGCAATGATAATTGCACTTCGGCTTGACATGTTGATCATGGTATGTTCATCCCGGGTGAGACGCCATTGCGAACCAGTCCGCTTTAGATGCCAGAGGGGTGTATTCTCAGACCCCCAAGGTTGTTCTCGCGGGCGAAATACTATGGACTCTTCATCTGGGTTATACCAGTGAATGAAGTCAGTTATGAAAGCGGTGGGTAGTTGATCAGCGAACACATGCGATGGGAGCAAGTGCAATCTATATCATGTTAGCGGATTCCACCAATGACTGTCAGTATTCTTACGAGGTGTCTTCCTTCTTGGCTAAAATTAGCATGTCTTCCCCCATCATCCCAAAGTCTAGGGCATAACCTTGATAGGGAGACTTTGCCGCAAACTTCATTCCCGGCTCTGCCGTTGGCACAACCTCTAGGGTATGTTTTTGAAATAAAGGTTGGTACATGGGGTGCCCCATGTATTCAGCAGGTAAACGTGCCAGAGGGAGTCCGTTTACAAGTATTTCCGCGGTGAGGAGATTGAAATGCACTGGCAGTGCGCCCGACGTAATACGCAGCCAATGCCCTTCCAATCTCCAATTCTGATTCGCAGAGGGTTGGAAGGCAGCCCAGCTGAGTTTGATAGCTTCGTTCAAACCGCTAGCGTCCGTGGCAATGATCTCAAGCAGGAATGGAAATATATTATACATGAAAGATTTCCATGTCTGAACCGTGGCCCTTAATTGAGAAGTGGATTCCGAATCGATAGATTTATGGAGCTCCTGGAAGATGCTTGAAAATCTGAAGAGCATGGACGCATCTTGTTGAGACTGAAACACGTCTTCCCAGAACTTTTCATCAATACAAAAGGTATTGGCACCCACCAGTGCAATCTCGGCCGCGACTGAACGAAGATTGCTTCGGTGTTGATTATCCGTGGATGAATTGGCGCTTTGCTGCAACCTAGATATCCATTTCATATATACTGTTCGTATTTTGGTTAAATACTTCATGACGCGCTGCTGAATCATTTGTGAGTTTGTGAGGCTCAATACTCGTTTTGCAATTTCCGCGAATATCGTTGCCGCTCTCCATGCCTCCCAGTTTTCTGCCATCTGCTCTATGCAGCGTTCTAGCTGAGCAACTATTGCTTCACAGAACCGTGTCTCTGTTAGGACACTGTGAGTAGTCCGTTCAATGGAACCATCAGAGGGGCCCATCTGGTGGAGTATCTGAAACACAAGGATCTGCGTCTCAGCTTTTGAAAAGTCGACAACAGGACTTGCGAGCTGCACAAGAATGTTGGAATAGATGTTATTGCATCCATAAGGGAGCACAGCGAGAGCTCTGAACTCATCAATCGCAAAATGCATGGGACAATCGGATACATTGGCGATGACTTCGTTTGGGGTAATTCCGTCTGGAGCAGAAGGCGGCTTGTGAAGGTAGCGCTCCAGAGTCTTCGAACGGTCTGGAATTTGAGGAACGTATCTTTGCAAAATTTCCTCATTGAGGCGATAGGCGCTGCTCCAGATACGCTTCGACCTATCGTAGTATTCGTAACGCAAAGCGTTAGCCAAGCATACATCATCTTCCATCAAGTTTTGAACGTTCCTCTTTTTTTTGCGGTGCGTTACGACGTGCGGTTTGACGGAGGATGATGGGATAATGCGACGGTCAGAGTATCCTTTCGAGATGAGGTGATTTAGACCGTGATGCGTAGCCAGAGTATAGGAGCGGTGTGGACATTGAACCCACTCTGCCCGCATTCCCAGTATATCCGCGATGATATACATCGAAGTATCGCGCCAATCGGTAAATGTCTTAGGAGCTTGAAGCTCGAATACAACCGCTTTTGCCTCGGACTTTCTTGAGGGGAGCGGCCACTCGAATATTGCGATACTCAGGCCCTCTGCTTGCTTTTTTAACCCACAACGAGAGCAGTTGACGCAGTGCTCATTGATGTAGCCGGCCCTGTGTGCGTTCCAGCGTTTTGTTGTCTGGCATTTGCTGTTTTCATACTGTGTCATGAGCTCCTTATACCGTCGTTGCAGTTCTTCTAGCTCTTCGCATTTGTCTTTGCGATCCACGGATGCACGATGTTCTATCTGCTCGAGCAGATTTTGCAGGGTGATTGAATCCTCAAAGTAACGAACAGCAAAAGATTCTTGATGGCCAAAA
Source organism: Periconia macrospinosa (assembly GCA_003073855.1). Taxonomy (NCBI): domain Eukaryota; kingdom Fungi; phylum Ascomycota; class Dothideomycetes; order Pleosporales; family Periconiaceae; genus Periconia; species Periconia macrospinosa. Next base: position 120,850 of record KZ805384.1, read on the forward strand.
TCACGGTATACCGAGGGAAGTTTCCGTTTGGCGGCACTCTCCCTTTCACGAAAATACTGTTCAACTTTTCTTGCGCGATCCATTTGATCTCTCGACGGAAGCAAGAGGCATTGCACCTCACATATGTCAACTTCAAGCCGGTATTCGCGAAGCAAAGGAAAAGTGGTGCAGGCAGATTTATCGGAAGCAACATAAAGTTCCAGGATTGTGAGAATCATCACAGATAGAGCGGATGGGATGTCCTTGTAAGCATCCTGTGCAAGTCGATGATAGGTTTGAATCAATTTTCTGATTTCCGTGCAAGTCTCAAGGTCCCCCTCGTGTGACAGAATCCACGATTGAAGATATTTTTTGACCCATTTTTCAATTGATGCAAGTTGTGAAATTTTATCGGTCCCAAATTCGTCAATTTCAGTGGGCAAAATATCAGCAGTGACACTTGGGTACACCGAGGTGGCCGGATCAGAAAGTGAAGGCTGAACATCATCTCTCGCTGACATCAATTGGGTGAGAAACTCATCTAGACCAGGGAGAGTTGTGTCCTGATCATCTTCTGGATTCAGATTCTGTAGAGCGGTCAGGTCGATGTTTGTGTCGGCGTCTTCAATCATCTCCTGCTGTTTTCCACTCAGAACCGAATGGGCAGCTAGTATATCGCATCGGCTTTGGTCTTTCCATGTCGCAAGTAGACCCTCCCGCTTTCCTGAATCTTCCATTTTCCGAAGCCGCCGAAGCAGTTTTGCAGATGTAGTGTGTATACCATCATCTCCAACGTGTGCCCAAGTCATTCTAGCGGCCCGCAAAATTCTTGACAAAAGCATGACCATGAAGGCTTTGTATAAGGAGTCTGTTTCCTTTCTAGGCGTGCCAATGCGACCCAAAAATAGATGCAAGAACACTCGAATCAAGAGCCATAAGGGAGAGCGACGCCATGGTATGACGCAATCATCCCATAGTACATCGTCGCGAGTATTCTTTGTAATTGCGTCTACTTCACCTAACTCCCCAATAGCAGTGAACAAATTCATAAGAAAGTCAGTAGCCATTCCAGGGTGTGTGGTGTCCCTGACCTCATTGTGCGACCATTGTTGTTTTCGGACTCGGGGTTGAAATCCATATGCAGCCTGGCTGGAAAGTTTTGATAAAGTGCCGCTAATAGTAGCTTGGACATCTCTATCTTGCATACGCCATAGAGGAATCTTCGAGGCAAGCTCAGGAAAGCTTCGCACAAGACGTCCCTGGGTTTCCATAATCGATTGGCTTGCTGGAGAAAGCTCGAAAACTTCGAATCGAATGCCATCGTCGGAGCGACTTGCTATTAAGCCAGCATTTTGTTCTTTGATCTCAAGCAATACTAGACCATCGGTGGTCCCTTCTGCCAGTTCACAGAGTTGGTTCTGTATTTGTCCTTCCACTATTGAACCATCCCCGTTGCGACTATCGCGCAAGTTGTTGATGGACGCAATTGCAGTTCGAACCGGGCCGTCATAGTGAGGCTCGATGACGGACCGTAGATCTTCAAGCGACCGGATGGTGATATCAATTAGACAGCGCTCGTGTTCACTATTTCTATCGTTTTCCTGGGGAAGCTTTGCTGGGAAGACGACATGATGGATCAGGTACGCAGTTGCTTCGGGCGAAAAAGTGCTCGCAGGCGCGGGCTCAACAGCCGTAGCCATATTTGCCACCGCGCGAGGTAGAGCAATCTCTTCGGATGGGTTCACTGTCTATACAGTTAGTTGAGTGGCAGTTGATTGAGTGTATCTGATACCTTTTCTTGAGTTTTGGCTGATGTGGTGAATGGATGTTATGTGGAAATGAAGAAGATCAGTCGAATATGGTGATAGCACAAGGCGTGAGAAGACAGTTGTGAGAAGACAGTTGTGAGAAGGTAGGTGTGAGGTAGTAGGTGTGAGGTAGTAGGTGTGAGAAGGTAGGTGCGAGAAGATAGGCGTGAGAAGGTCGGCGTGAGAAGGTCGGTGTGAGAAGGTAGGCGTGAGAAGGTCGGTGTGAGAAGGTAGGCGTGAGAAGGTAGGCGTGAGAAGGTAGGCGTGAGAAGGTAGGCGTGAGAAGGTAGGTGTGAGAAGAAGTCGTGGGTTTGGTGTGACAAGGTCAAGGTTAATGGGGAGGTGACGGGGTTTTAAGGGTAAGCGCACGGGCCTCCCATACACAGAAAGGTGAGAGAGGAAGGCACCTATGGCAGGAGCGACGATCACGTGACACATCAAACGGCCACAGGTAATTGATGTCGTGCAATTTTAAGCAGCATCGCGGGCACGCATGTGAAAGAAAGTCTATGTAGATATTCAATATGCATGCTTGAAATCTCAAGCATTACTTTGACCAGAACATTTACTCCTCGGACTCCATATTTGCCAGCAACGCCTCGTGCTCATCACTCCGTGACCTCTACTCGTTTACCTCGGTCTCGGTTTTACTGAGAGGTAACCCTCGATGTTTTTACTAGAATGAAATTGAAATAATAGAACTGGAGTGTTCGGTGGAGTAACCTTTCCATTCTACTCGTGTCACCTCTTGCAGTGAAATGCATGGGGAGGAAGTCGGAATGGTATGCATATGCGGATAACACACACCAGTTGACATCACGTACGCAAGACTCGAACCTGATGAGTAATGTTATAATTTCTAACTTTGTATCCAAGTCTTGTATGTGCTATGTCTGCAATCTATGGTCTTGAATGTAGGAGGTCTATGGCGAAGAAAGCCAGCAGGCGCTACCCGAAGGACGCCCGCCATTCTACCACGCGCTCCTCTCCCGTTTCTATAATGCACCAATATCACGTGCGCCTTTCTATCCAACGGTAGTAACTCTTCCGCCTGAACCCGCGCCACGTCCAAATTTATGCATTCCCAAGGTCGCATCCCCAGATGCCATTCGCCAACGCACATCCAATATGCGAGTACGCCGTGGACGTCACAATCTCAGCGTGCTTTGTCTGCCCAAGATATAGCCATCCTTTGCTCCACTCAACGCAGCAGCCATTGAGGCCGGGGAGCCCAGGGAGTTCGCAGAGCCAGCCGCCGACGAATACGTTCTCGAAGGAGCCTGGATTGCCTGGTGCCAGCACTTGCCCGAACGTGCCGGGGTTGAGCTTGTGGATCATCTGGCCATTGCCGGAGACGACCGTGTCGAGCGCGTTGGCTTGGAGCTTGGCGGACCATGTCAGGGCCGGGGCGCCGACTCGGACGCGCCAGTAGTTGAGGACTGACATGTAGTCGGTATCACGCGCAACGAGGGAGGTCGAGGGCGCGAAGTTGAGGCCAGTCTCGTGGTGGTGATGGAGATCGTCGAGGTTGGTTGCTTCCTTGAGTGTCTGGAAGTGAACAGGTACTTGGTCAGTCGGTGTTCGCAAGAGACAGATGCGTACTTGTCGAAGAAGAAAGGAAAATACGTCGAAGTGTGCAGTATGGGATTGTAGGGTGCTTTCTCTTCAGAACACTTACCGCTTGTTCAGCATTGTGGGTGGGAAGCGCGAGTACATGCGCAGCCACCAGGAAGAGAACCTGGATGAAGACGGAAAGGAACTGCATAGTGTTCCAATCGAGTGGAGAGTTTGGAGATAGTTTGATTGAAATGTAGGTAGGGTTGAGTTCGAATGTCGAAGCAGTTGGTTACTGAAGATTGCAGGTACCCATCGAGACTATATATACTTTATGATTTGGCTGACAATGACCGCTGGGCGAATAATAAAACTTCAGCCGCACGTGGATAGAGCAGCTGACATGTGAATTTAACTGATTGGCTATTGCTCGCGTTTGTATTGGGGGGTTGGGAGTAGGGATTCAACCTCTTTCCCAAGTTACATTACCCCAGCGCCAGCAACACTAGGTAAGACTAGGATCCAAGCAGGGCAGCGTACATGAAGAATTTCATAGAAACATTAGGTGGAAGTATCATAGTTTCACAGATATTTCTGTATCGAAGACTTGAGAATGGGCTTAGGGTCAAGTCTTGAACTGTTGAGATAGACTTCTCTATCTCATTAAAATAAGGCACATCTTGCTCAAGACCATTCAAAGAGGGTAAGGCCGCGTGATGACGTTTTTCCCTATCACGAAATTATCTATAAAGTAATCTCGGGCGACATAATGATCAATGATAACCTACTTTGCGATGGACCTTGCGGCGGTATCAGTCATAGATAGAAAGTGAATACAATGTTGAAGATAGATCTATTTCGGCTACAAGCCGAAGTATATACAAAATCTTAAGCACTTCCTCATCCTCCTACATCTAGTGGTCCGTGGGCAAGAGCCGACATCCTACCACAAACCAGCCAGTACGCAGGGCGATCTTGAAAAACACCCAGCGCACATTCATCCGTCAACCCCAACCTTCCCCCGACTACCCCCCCCCAATGAAAAATAAACCGCCTAGGCGTTACCTAAATCACACCCCCAAATGCCCCGGGTGTTCCAGCACCCAATCGCCGTATACTTCGTCGAGCTCACAATCTTCGCATGATCCGTCTGACCCGCATGTATCCAGCCCGGCACCCACTTGGCGCAGTTCTCGCTCCCACCAATCAAGCTAGGGATCTCGCAGATCCAGCCACCGACAAAGACACTCTCGAAGTCGCCTTCTTGCCCCTGCGCGAGGACCTGGGCGAGCGTGCCTGGGTAGAGTTTATGCACGAGCTGGCCGTTGGCGGCGTTGACGGTTTTGAGGGCGTTCCATTCCAGTGTGGAGCTGAGTTGGAGCGCTGGGACGTTCATGGTTTGGCGCCATTTGTTGACGATCGTGAGGTAGTCGATGTCGCGCGTGTCGAGGGTTTTGGGCTCGGCGACGGCGGGGGCGATGAGGGTCACGGGCTCCGTGGTGGTGGGGAGCGCGGAGGTGGAGACCACGAGGAGGGCCGTGGTGAGGAGGACGGTGAATTGCATTTTGAATTGAATGAATCACTTTATGGTTTTTTTTTAAGAAGTGACGGTGTAATGAGTTACGCAGATTGTTGGTTTGGATGGTTACTGAATTGAATGGATGTAGAGTGCTTGTGGTTTCTGAAAATCTTTTGCAGCGTCGAACGACGCAATCTTTATATCTTCTGCCAGGACCATGGTTCATGATCACTTCATCTAATTTTAGAGTACAATTAGGCAATGAGGGCGAAGCCGCAAAGCTACGTTGCTTCGATTCTGCTTACGGCGCCTAAACCCATGAGGATGTGGAAATTTGCGATGAGATGTAATTTCATCTTGTAGAGCTGCAGGCCTAATTTTCAATAGTTGTGCACAACCCCTACCATATCCAACTGTTGTGCCTGAAGGCAGTGCATACTGTTCTTCAACGCTCCGAAGCTATGATGCTTCGCTTCTTCGTACAGGGCCTGGACACAGAATGGCTATTGATATCTTCTCGACTTACAGGTCTAGTTTCCAAATTCTTTTGTAGTTGAAAGGGACGCCTACTGATGGGTGACCTTTTATGGCACTTGATCCCAATTTACCCCAGACATTCCCGCATCACTGTGTCACACTACCGTTTAGCTTAAGTTATCGGCGTGCATTTGTTGAGATCGCGTGCATCTTCCACAATGCACACGAAGATTACTTGGGAACCCTGTGTAACGCAGCTTTCAAATATCAAAACGGACATTTCTCATGTGCGCAGTATCGTACGACATCAATTGATGATGATTATCCTTGGTATAGAAGCGCACTTGCGGTTACCAAATCGGTTAGTAGGGCGAAGGCAATGGAATATAGTCTTAGATATCATACGTTTTTGCCAAAACCAGTAATAACGTACGGACTTTGAGATTCATTTACGGCCTGTAAACAACCCCAGTGCGTCGCTCCTCGTAAAGCACACAGCCACTCACACTGCAGAAAACGAACAAGCGAACCCGATCCACAGACCTAACGGCCCGCCGCCCGGGTACCTTACCTAAGTACAAGCCACGCGCAGCCTACCCTATAGTGTTTCATACACAGTACATCCGGGGTACGTGTATATTCCACGACAGGGGTGCGACAATGTCTGTAAGCTTTTGCGTACAAGCGAAGCTTATGTATGCGCTTCTGCCTATTGCTTATTTTTTTCTCTCCTTGTTAGGACGTTTGTTTCAAGGCGCGCGATCATTTAGAGTTCGTATCAATACATATGCAGACTCGTTTCTACAACGTACCGTGCACACATGATCTGTAGCGAGTCGATTGTTCGGTGGTTTGAGATACTCGCTTTTGCATTTGATATTGATCTATTTTCCTTACCCTTTTTTGGTACACGTCTAGCTCTTAGTTCGATCTTAGCTTATTGTAATAACCACAGAGGTCCACTGGCAAAAATCCAGGTTTTTCAAGCCCGTCGGCGTAATTTCTTTGTCTTATTACCCCCTGCTCTTTGAGATCGCCTTGCGAATTTTACTGTACTTACAACCCTAAGTTTTGTCAACCGCAGGATCAGGTAAAGGGTTAAGGCTCGTGCTCAGTCTGTAAATACACGTATCTTATTGGCTGATTTGGACGTTTTTCAAGTACTTTATATGCTAACTAGGATCTTCTAGTTCTATTAGGCCCCCCCCCTTACGAGGTGCACAAAACTGCTAAAAGCTGAAAACCCCAGTAAATAACTTAATCCGAACCTTATTAGGCTTAGCGCGACCGTTAGACAGATTCGCCCCCACCCACGTGGAGAGCTGAATACGGATAACCCGAAGCTTTTTTTTTCTTTTCTTTTTTTCGGAATAAAAATTCTATTAGGCCCCCCCCCCTTACGAGGTGCACAAAACTGCTGACAGCTGAAAACCACAGTAAATAACTCGATCTGAACCTTATTAGGCTTAGCGCGACCGTTGGATAGATGCGCCCCCACGAACGCCTTAATGCACCACGTGGAGAGCTCTCTCAGCTGACAATGAAAGCTGGACTTACTGTAAGAAAACGGACACTCCAGAATAATCAACTATCCACTCCGCCTATAGTACTATCGTGATTAATTATTTTATAAGCAAACCGGGCCTATTTAATAGCATTTTTAATAGTCCTAAAGGTCGTAGGATAGTCCTAAGGATCGTAGAGATACTAAAAAGTGAACTGATGGTTAGGATTCCTCGCTTACTGTGTAAGTCCAGCTTTCATTGTCAGCTGAGAGAGAGAGCTGATTACGGAAAACCTAAAGCCTTTTTTTTTCTTTTCTTTTTTTTTTGGAATAAAAAATTCCATTAGGCCCCCCCCTTACGAGGTGCACAAAACTTACGCCGAAAACCACAGTAAATCAAACAACCCACCTCCCCAAAGTGTTCTTAACCCACTCCAACCCAACCTCCTCTCCCTTCCTCACAGCCCCCACCACAAACCCATCCGGCCTAATCACCAAGCACCTCATCCCAAAATCCTCCTTCACCCTTCCCCCCACATACACCACCCTCCCCTGTATCCCCAACTCCTCCTCCACCATCCCCCTAACCCGCTCACTCCCCTCCAAATCCAGCACCACAAACCGCATATGCGTCTTCTGCAGCCTAACCCCCAACCTCTCCCCATCCTCAAACGTCAAATCCGGCGCGCTCCTCCCGACCAAATCATGCACACCCGAATCCTGATCATCAACAACCTCGTACCTTGTCTCGATCCCCCAAATCTTCCCAATAAGCCATGTCGCACCGTCCACGGTATCCGCCATGCCCTTCACGACGCGCATAATCGCCTTCGCGAAGCCATCGGGTCGTAACGTCGCGACCTGCGCGCGCGTCCAGTCCAGAACCGCGGCATCCACGGGGTACCGCTCGGAGTGGTAGGTGTCGAGTAAGGTAGCAGGGGCGCGGTTTTGAACGGTCAAGGCGAGTTTCCAGCCCAGGTTCAGCGCGTCGCCGATGCCGGCGTTGAGGCCTTGTCCGCCGAGCGGGGAGTGGATGTGTGCTGCGTCGCCCGCGACGAGGACGCGGTTGACGCGGTACGTCGCGGCTTGGTTGCAGCGCGCCGTGTAGGTGCCCGCGGCGGTGAGGGTTTTGACTTTGACGGAGGTTTGCGTGGTGCGTTGGAGGACTGCTTCGAAGTGCTCGCGCGTCACGGGCTGGCTGCGGTCGAAGGAGAGGTCGAAGTCGATGGGGGCGTAGTTGTTGGGGCAGGGATGCACCATTAACCCGCCGTTGGGCGTGTGGTACATGCCGCGTGGGATCAGTTCTGGTCGGTCGAGTTCGGCGATGGCGGTGTAGCCCGTGAATTCGGGCCCTGTGCCTTCGAATGGGATCCCGGCTGCTTTGCGCACAAAGGACCGTCCGCCGTCGCAGCCTACGAGGTACGACGCGGTGTAGGTGGTTCCGGTGGAGGTTGTGGCGCTGACGGAGTGCTCGTTGTTGTCGAGGGACGTTACTTGAGCGCCGCGGATGATGGGGATGCCGAGTTCGTTTGCCCGCGTGGTTAACCCCGTTTGGAGATGGTCGAGACTTAGGACTTGGATGGTGGAGGCGGGGCCGGGGAGGTGGTAAGGGTGCTGTTTGGGGTCGTAGTTTTGCAGTTTGAGCATGATGCCCGCGAAGTGGCCCGCGAAGTTTTCGAACGATTTCATGAACTCTACGCCTGTGTCCTCTGGGGGCGCTCTGATGGCGTCGAGCATGCCGCGTCGGTAGAAGGCTTCCACGGATGAAGGTTGCAGGCCTCGTCGTCCGAGGGGTGTGACTTTCCAGATGGATTTGGGGTCAGTGTCTCGCTCGAGGATCACGACTGATACTCCTGCTGCGCCGAGCTCGCATGCGAGGAAGAGGCCTACAGGCCCAGCGCCCACAATAATGACTTGGTAAGAAGTTGATGACATAGTTGATATGTGATAATTAATTGGTAGTTGTGTACTAAATACCGTTTGAACTGCATGGCATAAGCATACTTTTATATTAAATTTCGATGGTAGGGCGATGGAATAGGAAGTATCGTGACCCTCCGACCCTCCGGTTGTGCCCGGGTTACTTTCCATACTATGGATCACGAGCAGAAATCCGACTCTCCGGATATGGCGCGGGTAAGCCTTTAGAATAACCATACTCATGAGTCAAACATACCAGTCCTAATCCAGAAAAAACCATTCATTCGTGAAATCAAACTCATCCCACTTGATGTGTTGCTATTTCACCATAACTACATCCACGCTCTATAGTAAACGTCCGCATCAAGATAAAAACATAAATTTCATCCCACTAACGTTCTAAATATCCTCTAAATCAGTACATCACATTCACATCTAACCATTGCGCAAAACTTATACCGCTACATTATGTGTTTCTCAAGATTCCCTTGACAGTAGCATCGGCTATCCAACCCCCGTCCCCGTCCCCTACCCGTCCCGACCCCACTCACTAATCCCAAAACAGAAACGTTCGCGTTTAACACCGCCTGGTAAACCCGAACATCTCCTCTGTAAATGCGAACACCGAATTCACCGCGCTGTTCGGTGATTTCGGCTTTCCTGGTCTGAGGGAGGTATGATAGGATGCTGTGACTCGTCCGATTGTTTTTTTTTTGTGAGGGACTCCGGTTCTGCCCGATGTAGGGGGGCCGAGTTAGTGCTCTTTGGGTTGGGGAAGATGGTCCGGGAATAAGATTAATGACAATTGCGATCGTGGAATTTTTGGTATTAGACGGATGGGCTTTGGAAAGGAATCTTTTGTACCTTTGTAGGTTCGTGTTAGTGGGATGGTGTTCGTAAAGTGTGTACATGTAGACGTGATGTCCTACTTGGGGTTTTCGACTTTGTAACTGGAAGTTTGACTATTGGGCGTGATGTGAGATTGTGGAACGAGATTGTAGAGTGTGATAGTTCATCATACTGTGCTAAGAACTAATGGTATATATTTTCTCTATATCATAAAATACATCATAGGTAGATGGGTAGGATGCATAAATTAGTCAGTAGGCGAGAAGGATAAAAAAAGAGGGTATCATGCTACACGAAGAAAAACATGTACAGCGAAAGCCTCGATCTACTCCTTCCTCAACACCCGCATCGTCCAATCCACCGCCTGTTTCGCTTCTGGAACGCCGTACCCCGCCGTGAGCACAAAACAATGCATCTGCTTCTCCCAGTGCAGCCACTCCCCGTTGACGCCCGCCTCTGCCGCGCGATCGCGGAGCAAGACCCCATCTGGGCTTAAGATGTCGTGGCCAGCTGTGACACCATGGAGTGCGATCCCACTCTTGGCGAGTAGGGACAGATCGGCGTTGAGAGGTGACACGCGGGGGTCCGAGGCATCCCAGTCCCCGATCCAGGCGCGCGCGGTCTGGTTGACGAACTCGGGGGTGAGGATTGGGTCGAGCGGGGCGAGTGCGTTGATGGAGGGGTTGCTACGGGTGAGGTCTGTAGATGGGCAAGTTGTCAGGAGGGCGACGGGATGGGATGGTTTGCGGTGTTCTGAGGGGGATTTTGGTTGTTTGTCTTCGGTTGCGAGGGTCGCTTCTGCGTCCTCGCGGAGTGCTTCGAGAGTCAGGCAGAGGACGACATTACCCCCAGAGGAGTCGCCAGCCAGAATCACCTCCTCACCAACCTCGTCTGCTTGCTGCATGATGGTGCGGTAGAAGCGCAAGAGCCAGGGGAATGCGCTTGCGGCTGAGTTGTTGGGCGCAAGGGGGTACGATACTAAGCTGACGCTTGTACCTGGAATATCTCGCGCCATTCGCACACAGAGATGCCAGTGCTGGGACGATGGTGGGGATTGCCAGCCCCCGCCGCAGAAGTAGTAAATGCGCCGCTTGTGAGATTGGGTATGGGAGGTTTTGGAGAGGATGTCGTAGACGTTGATGTCGCAGATGGTGCGGTGTTTAACAGTGCAATTGCGCCTTGAGTTGCGATTAGGTTTGAGCTCGATGGAGCCTTCTGGATGGTACATTTTAGGGCGGCCGAGATGATTGCGGAATAAGCGTGTGATGGTGTGGATGAGGTACGTATAGAGGGAACGCTCGTGACGGGTGGTGAGCTTGATCGAGGAGGTCCCGACGGATGGCTTGGATTCGGACGATTCCATCTGTTTTGTTGACATTGTTTCTATTGCGCCTTGTTGGATGTTGACGGCTCCTCGTGCTAAGTAGGGCCGTTACAGTGGTTAACAGAGTTTGGACTATGAGTGGCGCCAGAAGGTTGTAACAAGAGTAAAAGGCATCCGTCAATGTGTCAAAAACTTTTTCTCTCCACTTGGTCATCGCATGTCGAAGGAGCTGCAGCAACCAGTTCGCGGTCTTACCTTACGCGCGGCGTCATCGACTCCGTTTGAGAATCTTGCCCGGATCGGGTGACGTGGGTGGCTTCATGTGGGGAGTGGTGGATACGAGGGAATGGAGACTGGGAAGTGTCTCATTCTGATGGATTTGAAGTGAATTTGACTTGTATACACTTACGGCGCGTTGATTGTGGTCGAGCTGCTAGCTGGTGTAGGTTATACCTAGTCGTACAAGTAACGTGCGGGGATGCGAAGTAGTTAGTGGTGGTGGTGGTTAAACATGTGTTCGTTATTGTCAGGGATCAATGTGAGATCAGATGGAAAGACAGACCCTGAGTCTTGGCGCATTACGTCATTCATCCCAGCCAACCGCCTAGAACGAACCGGAATTTTCTCACCACCACCATCACCACCATCTATGCAGCCATGTCCGACACAAGAACAGTCCAGGCCTATCGCCAATTGAGTCCTTAAACAATAGCAGTAGCAGTGGCAAGCTCAGGAACTACCGTACGCCCTGGAATGACGATTTTGCGTGGTCGAACCGTGTCATCTTATCGTATCAAGCCACTTCTTCGCATTCATCACAATGCATCATGTATGAAGCAGCACCGTTGGCAATAAACTTTTGCGGCATGGCCTGATACGCCGTGCCTCGCCCCGGGTTCGCGGCACGCAGAATGACGATAATGCCTACAACGCCTTCAAGACAAGCACTTGGCAGCCGGCACTAGTAGTCCTGGCATTGGCGGAGTGGAGCGTGGGAATCTCCTCCGCTCCGCCAAAGGTGCGAGACTCCTTGTCAACTCTTGGCCCGGCATGTTTCTGCCACAGCTATTTCATCTCCAAGCTTCTGCGGAACGACATCATCCTACTTCCACGTGTTGTGATAGGTTCGTCGCCGTCAATGTACCTTGGCGCACGTACTCGGGCAATTGTGATCAAATTTTGGCTGAGAAAGGGATGCTAAAAAAACGACCAGAATGCCTAGGAAATCGATATAAGTATGACGAATGGAACCGCACACGCGCCCTCATGTCCCTATTGTGCTCAGAGCGGGTTCGTGATACTCATTCCCCATGGCACCGCAATTATACCTTACCGATGAGGAGATTAAACATTTCGTAGACGACCTGGATCACAATAACGACGGAACCATCGACTACTGGGAGTTGGAAAAGAAACTGGATGACATCAATAGGGAACTCGCGCCTAAAGCAGAGCCGCATAATCTCCACCACGAATCGCGGAGTGATGAGGCACCACGCCAGTTTTTGCGGGGTCTTACAAACAACCGCGATAAGATTCCCCGTGCAGAATTCGAGGAATGTGTGCGGAACTGGGAAATCCCCTCTCTGGAACAAGACCGCAAGGAGGCGAAAGAGGAGGATGAGTACTTCAAAAACATTTCCATATGGCGTCGCATCCGCGCGTACTGGGCCGTCAAAGGCCCCTCGATACTCTTCATGGCGCTGGTGATAAGCATCATGTTAGCTTTTGGCATCTGGCAGCTTGTCAAATATCTCACATACGAACAATATCGACCCGCATTTGGACCGGGAGTCGTGGTTTCGAAAGCGTGTGCTGGAGTGCTATATCCTACCTTTTTCTTCATCCTTCTGTCTATGTCGCGATGGTTTGCGACGTTCCTTCGCAGATTTTACTTCATTTCCCGGTTCATCAACTGGGATCTGTCGCAATCTTTCCACATCAAGATGTCCATTGCAGGCCTTGTCTTTGCCACCATACATGCCATTGGCCACCTTACGGGCTCATTTGTTTACGGGAGCAAGCCTGGTCGACAGCAGAATGTCGCCGTAGTCCTCGGTGAAGATGCGATCCCTCGCCGGTACATCGACTATGTTTCATCACTGCCTGGGTGGACAGGTATCACTTCTCTAGGGTGTTTCTATCTTCTGGCTCTCCTAAGCATGCCTCAGATCCGGAAATGGAGCTATGAAGTATTCCAGCTCGGCCATCTTCTCATGTACCCCATTGTCGGTCTCATGATGGCGCACGGGACCCAAGGGCTTTTACAGTGGCCCATGTTCGGCTACTGGCTTGCTTTTCCTACTCTTCTGGTCGTCTCCGAGAGGATCACCCGCTTCTCGTTAGGCTTCTTCCCTCTCATGACCGATCTCGAAATCCTGGATGAGGAAGCGGTCGTCATTACGTGCAACATACCCAAGTTCCGATTCTGGCCCTACAAAGCCGGGCAGTACGTATTTGTCCAGGTCCCTGAAATTTCCTTTTTCCAATGGCACCCGTTCACCGTATCTACCTGCACCGGCAACACAATGCAAGTCCACATCAAAGCAGATGGTGACTGGACCAAAGCGCTCCGAAAGTTAGCCAGCCCAGGCACACGCACCACCATCAAAGTCGGCATCGACGGCCCACACGGCGCTCCCGCGCAGCGCTTCTACGATTTCGAATACAGCATGGTCTTCGGCGCAGGCATTGGCGTGACCCCCTTCTCCGGTGTCCTTACTGACCTCCAAAACCACGAACTCGAACGCTCGCTATCCGGCGAACGTTCCGCCTCGGCCTCAGACGGTGCCGACGACGACAACACGCGCCGCGCGTCGTCCAACAGCCAATCACTCTCCGAACCATCCTCGTCCTCCCCCTACAAAGACCATCGCCGCATCGATTTCCACTGGATGGTCCGCGACCGCAACAATCTCCTCTGGTTCTCGGACCTCCTCAACCAAGTCTCCCGCGCCCAGGAGCTCGACAGCTCCCACCTTGACATCCGCATCCACACCTACGTCACCCAGAAACGCAAGCAAATCTCTCAGCACGTGTTCCGTTGGCTCCTCGAAAAACACCGCACGCTCTCGCACCCCAAATCCCCGCTCACCGGCTTACTCAACCCCACCCACTTTGGACGCCCGGAGCTCGGCGTCATCATGGAAGAGCACTATCAGGATATGTGCAAAGAGCTCGCGCAGCGGACCCAGGGCGGCAGGGAGAAGAAGTGGGATGGTATGGGAGATGCGGATGAGATTAAAGTTGGCGTGTTCTTTTGCGGACCCCCGGTTATTGGGCAGCAGCTTGCCGATCGGTGTGAGAGTATGACGGCGAGAGCGAGGAATGACGGTAAGAAAATTGAGTACTATTTTATGATGGAGGTTTTTGGGTAAATTTCCTTATTTTTGTACTTCTTGGTGTGATAACGATATGGCGGTGACGTTGGTGGTGGCTGTTAGTGTGGTGTTATGCCTTTGGTAGAGAGGCATGGACCAATGAATGTATCAATTATTCTGTTTGCCAGAAGATAGGAGCTAGCGCTGTGCCCTTGCTAGTATATCGCGTAACTATGCTACAACCTGTATGTTTGTAGATGCATATAAATGTCTCTATGTACTTACGCTGACATCCAGAACATGGCACAAAGTTCAACCCTAGTATCAGACGGACTCAAGCGTTACAACCAAAAACATCATGTCTATTCACCACCCCTACTGGACTGGGTCAAGCACTCAACCGGCCCCACCTCCGTTACGGATTCCCTCTTCCATCGACGTCGTTGATAAAGGGGACAAATACCTGAAACTACACGCTGGCAAATGGGGGGCACATTTTGACAACGGCATCAAAGGACCTGCTCCCCAGTGGGAAGTAGAAGCTGAGACGGGGATGAAGTTCAACGACAGCTTTTTCCAGCTGTTGATGCTTGAGGTCACTGGCGAACAGTAAGCATCACTCATAACAAGCCCGTTAATTAGAAAAAGGTTTCTGATAGGCGATTAGCAACTTAGTCGACATTCGGATATCGCAGGGACATTGGAGTAACGACGATGGCAAGATCCTCGTGACGAGCGATCCGTTGGCGGGAGATATCGACATTGTATCTATCGCTAACACAATCATAAAACCAACGGATCAAACGGCGCATAAAATACTGGACGAAATGATAGCGGATCACAGGAAACAAGGAACCGTCCAAGTGAGTACACATCCCAAAAACCTCATCCTGGATACTGATATTTCCGAGTCCTATTTCTCCAAAGGTCAATCAAACGTCTGCGTCGAAGTCTGCACCAACATCTGCACCTTCTTCTACACCTACAACCGCGGTGATCAAATCCCCCTCATGTTACACTACATCCTCGCGAAGCTCAAAAACAAAGAAGAAACTCGCACACAATACTACCTCTCCCCAGAGCCATTCTTCTACTACTGTCTCCGCCTCCTCACCTGCTCCAACGCGCCCGAGCTAGCCGATATGCGCGAAGCGCTGCGAGACCGCGTGCAGGAGCGCATTGGCAAGGACATGGACAACGCACTGCGTGTGGCGATTCGCGTGCTCATCTGCCAGAAACTTCATATACCAAATGCGGAAGATTTGAAGGCGTTGTTAGCGCTACAGCAAGATGATGGAGGGTTTGGCGTTGGGTGGTTTTTTCGTTTTGGTAAGAGTGAGATTAGAATTGGACATCGTGGGTTAACGGCTTCTCTTGCTATGAAGGCTATTAAGGAAGCTGTTAAGCGAGATGATGTGGTGGTAGAGAAGGAAGAGAAGGAGGTTAAAGGCTCGAGTAGCTGGTTTGGTGGGATGTTTGGCTGATTAAATAGACGCCTGCGGCGAACGCTTCTTTAAGTGGCGATTCTTGCGGGATTGTTTGGACGGCAGATATTAGTTTTGTTATATCTGGGGTACAGAGTTATTTGTTATCGAGACACCACGTGCGGTGGCGTTTCTAGACACTGATCATGTACTATCAATAGCATCAATCCTTGCTTAAATTCTACTAAATCTGTTCCCACGCAGTACCTGTACTGTGGAGGCAATACAACTGAATTGTTTATGCTACATACATTAAAGTGCGGCTTTCATTTTATGCGATCAACGTGTTTCTCTCGCCTTTATACACCCCAGGTGCCACTTACACGAATTTCTTAGCGTAGTATCGGAGACCGTGATATGCCCCGCAAGATGCATATATTTTCTAGGGATGAAACTTATTATGTTCTTCTCTAATTGGAATTAAGGTCTTTTATTCTGTTCTTTGGATAAAAAAAAAATTTACTAAAGAGAAGACGCTCATCATGATGCCGATATGAACATTGCGGATGACTAACCATCACACCTGCTCCGTTCTAGGACTAGCGCGTTTGATGGTATGTTTCACGCGGGTCCCGGGAGCTGGAAGAAGTCGCATCCGCTACACTGGGAATTGTACTTTAGCGCTCCCGGACAGACTTTTGACAGTTCTCAGGGGATCCAGTGCAGATCGCGCGCGTAATGCGGAGGCACGCCAACCGTTTTTGGATCGATCGACGGAGGACGTCATGGGGGCTGCCGCCATCGGTAATGTTCATGTATGACCTGAAACAAGGACGTTTTCTAGAAGTGGATCCCAAATGAAGTAGTTCAGCGAGTTTTTTTGCTGGGGAAAAACAACATTTCGCGGCGCCTGTAAAATAGGCATTTAATGGGCACATGGAGAAGGGGCTCCACAGATCGATTGCAAGGGGGAACATGGAGCAGTTAGTATTTTGAAGTTGGGAAGAGTGTGACAAGGTGGTTGCCGGGGTCGTCGAGAATGGTGAGAGGGAAAGGAGTACGCAGATAATGTTTGGGGGCCAGCCAGTGACGTGGGGGATCAAGGAACGCAGTGGCTGGATTTAGGGGATGAGTAAGATGCAGAAGTGACCCTGTTGGTGCTGATTTGGGAGGATGATGCATGAAAAGCTGCCAAGTCAGATTGTTTTTCCTCGCCTGTTTTGAGCCTACCTTAGATCTTCCGGGATGTTGATTATCTACATTGCTGAGATGAGCATATCGTTTCAAAGGGCCAGTCAGCTGTGTCGGCGACAATGAATCTCATCGGCGTAATCGAAAGTCCATGAACCAAAGCATCGGATGGAGTCAGCATGGGGAGTACGTCTAGCCATTCCAGTGTCTGTGGTGAGAGCTTACGTAAAAAGAGCCAGATGAGAATGAAAATGAAAATGGATTGCTGCTATCGCCATACTAATCAAAGGACAGTCATACCTTTCTTCTAATCTTGTTCATTGGCCCAATGGGCTTAAATACAGGCAGGCTGAAAAAAGGTTAGCTTTCGCGAGAACAAAGGTAATCCAAGGAACACTGGAGCGAAGCCGGATTCTTCACACCCGTCCTATTTCGGTCCGCAAATTCTCAGTGTTATTGAGGAAACACGTTATCTTTAGGGGGAGAGTAATGGTTCGATGGTGTTGATGGGTTAGCCGATAACTTTGGGACAGATGTTAGGGGTTGAAATAGCGGTGGCTGATTTTTGGCATTGTTTGACATTCGTTTTCTTTTTGGTGGGTGGGGTGTTTACATGAGAAATCACTTGCATAGAACCCACTGATAGCCCTGCTATTAAGCATCCATTCTCGGAGCAAAGGCTATCCGAAAAAAGATTACGATTCCGAAAAGGGCGGGACGGCTGTGAAGAACCACCATTCTCGCCTAGTATGCAACCACCGAATTAACATCATCCTTCTTGTAACCCGCATCGTCTTGACAACAAAGCAATAATTCCCCCATCCGTCCTGAACAAACATACGTACATCCACTTTTCGTTTACTGTATCGATAGATACTGTCAGCTCCCACCCTTCTGGAGCGATATGACAGTCGTAGTACAATCCCCTTTCCCGTTGATCGGAGGTCTGTACACGGACAGTGACGTGCGGTCTTTTATCCGAGTTGCTCTTGTGGAGCAACGTCCTACGAGAATTAGTTCTGCAATGCGAGATTCGTTTTCTTTAGTCTGATCACTCACGAAATGACCATAAAAAAGTATGGTGCAAAGACCAGATAATCCTTCACAGCTTCACACAAGTCGTGTGTGTGCTGTATCGCCTGCACGGTTTTCGACGTGCGACCCTTTGGTTCGTTGAGCCATTCAATTGTGGGTGCCATGATTTCGTAAGTTGCGGAGCGGGAGCTGGGCGTTGAGAGTGAAGGTTGAGGTTGATGTCGAATGGTGACGATGGAGATGGAGAGTGGATGAATGAAGGTTGTACGACAGGCTACTCAGCCAAAGGGCGCACATTACCCTTGTCATCGTCACAGTTTAGAAGCAGTTGCGCAACAGAACTGGATGAGTCGGTGAATTGTAAATCGGTGAATTGTATATCTCAATCAAGTGGGTAGCTGAGAAGGCAATTCGAGTGTGTGATAACGTAAGTAATTGGACATATATAAATTCTACGCCTTAAATAGGCGTCAGCTTTACTGAGCATGTGAGTAGGTGCGAACTTCATAGTTTACGGAATTTCAGTGAGAGGAATGTTCCTGAACAGAGAATTGGTGGATAGGGCATCGTAGGAATTGATACTGTGGATGGAGTATCATTGAAATGGAACGGGCAATTGGATACCCGTGAGTTTTTGATGGGCATGGATCCAAGACCCTATCAATTGCCATGGTTGCAAACGCAGGAACAAACGCAAGGACAGACGTTTGAACGCACATGTGCAAGGACAAACGCAGTGAGGTCATGTGATTGGGATAACTACCTAACTGGGAGCAAATATAATCATGTACTTAATCCATACTCCCCAGCATTTTGGTACTCACTTTCACAGCACCTTTACACCCACCACTACTACACCTGATTTCACTTTGCATTTCAAATTACTCGTTATCGACGGCTTCTTCCTTCTCTAGTGCTATCGACTACTCCCACTTGGAGCGTTGTTCAACAGCGCCGCCTTGTTTGTGAAATGGTCGACCTATCGCAGTATTTGTCTACTGTGCCTACAAAAACTGTCGAGCGGTACTTTCCTGGAGGTTATCATCCCATTCGCCTCGGCGATCGCTTCAAAGATGGAAGATATGAGATTTTGAACAAACTCGGTGACGGGGGATTTTCCACAGTCTGGCTCGCCCGAGACTATCAGTAAGCCCATGTTTCCTTGATGAATACCACGATCCCCCACTCATTTATATGACAGAAACAATTATAATGTATCCCTCAAAGTTCTAGTTTCCTCAGAGTCTAGTTCCCAAGACCGCGAACTTGCAGTGTTCAGCCACCTCCAACTTGCCGCCGATGACCAGCACCCCGGTCGTAAGCATGTTATGCAGCTCCTAGACTCGTTTTCTATTGACGGTCCGAACGGAACCCATCGTTGCATTGTCTCTGAGGTCTTAGGACCAACAGTACATTCGGTTGCGGAGGGTGTCCCCGGACATCGCCTGGACGGCGATCAGGCTCGCCAGGTTTGCCACCAGCTTCTGAGGGCCGTGGACTATATTCATTCATGTGGTATAGCGCATGGAGGTAATGGACTGCTTTCCACATTTTTGGTTCGCATATCTGACTCTGACTAGATATCCACACGGGGAATATTTTGTTCCGTTGCCCTGAGATCAAGCACATGAGTCCGGAGGAAATTGCTACAGTATTCCCGCCTAGCATCGGAAAGATAGAGAGAAAGGATGGTTCGGACGTCACTGTGGGCTTCCCTGAATGTCTCCCAGTATACCAGGTCATGCCAATATATTACAACCCGAAAAAAGTGCAGCTCATGAACGAGATACAGCTTGTAGATTTCGGGCAGTGTAAGTATCCTCTTCTACTGTCTTTTCTAGTGCTGTGATGCTAATTAATTGGCTGTAGCATTTCTTGTGGCAGATCCACCGAAATCCTTGGAGACGCCATTAGTTCTGCACCCTCCGGAGCTTGTGTTTCGTCGACCTTTGACCCAGGCGGTAGATATATGGAACCTTGGCTGCACGGTAAGTATTTCGAAACCTTGTCAGGCTACTGGTACTAATTGGCAACTAGACTCTTGAGATTTTAACTGGACGTTTACCATTCTATATGTGTCCCGGGGACAAAGAGCAGGAGTTGGTACCACAATTTCGAGCACTGTTGGGAAATCTCCCCGCTGGATGGATTGCAGACGCAATCAACCGTGGTGTGCTTGAGGATATATCAGAAGGTTTGTTCCCAAATATTTCTTTAAAGAGAGCTCATAACCAGCTAACAGATGAACAGACTCGGATCACGGAGGTAGTGTCTCGCTGGACGAAGACATCAAATTCTCTTACAGGCAGGGTTTCGCACCTAGTGCAATTCAGTTGGATGAAGAGGATCTCAATGTTTTCGTAAGATATGTTCAGAGGATGTTGGTGTTAGACCCTGCCTGGAGAGCCACCGCGAGTGAGCTGTTGCAAGATCCATGGTTTTTGGGTAAGATAGGCAAGAAAAAGGGAAACAGCCAGGAGGTACATTGCTAAGACATCCGGGGAAATTCCGGCTTTAGAAGTTAATTTTTTCTAACAAAAGAAGTTGGGGAGTTCATTTTCAAATGCGCGCACGTTCCCAGTTCTCGTATCTAAAACTCCCACCTCACCCCTGACCCTTTCAAGATAAGCAGCGCATTATGATTCGGCCCTTCCCTCCAACCAACGGCCGATCCCCCAATTGCGGCGAATTCTCTTGAAAAATAAGCCCGCTGCCAGTGAATACCGACATTCTACGTTTGCGCCAACGGTTGGCAACCTGCCAACCTCAGCCTTGAGTGCGTTCCACGCAGAACGTGGCGTTCTCGATAAGAAAATGGCCCAATCACAAAACACCCCTTTCGCGTAGTGCGACAATTCTGCTACGGATAATAAAGAAAGTAGCGGGCCATGTGAGTATCGCATGACAATGTGGTATAGTGAGGTTCGTGTTTTGGAGTTCCAAATTTTAATGGCTTGGGTAGATCTAGCGGTTGATGGGTCACTGATAGAGGCTACTACTAGGGGCGGATTATCTCGGAGGGACTAACGGTTGGATGGCATATACCTATGGAAGTCGCCCCACTTTACGTCTCCATGCAACCAACTATTCTTTTGATTTTCTATAGTTACCCCAGATTCGGTACCTATATTCGCTGTGGGTGTTGAGACATCATGTCTACCCAAGGCGGCGGAGCAGAGCTGCAGACGAAGTCCATCGCCTCCCTGCCGACGGCCATGACCGCCGCTGCGTTCATGGGCATCGCATGGTACCTTGCGTTCGAGCTTAATGTGCGCATTCTACTCACCTTCAACCGCCGCGGTCTATACTTCTGGAGCTGTGTGCTATGTTCTTCGGGAATCATTATCCACGTCCTCAGTATCTGCTTGACGAATTTTCAGATCTGGAATCACTATTCGGCAAGTGTGGTCATTGAGGTCACCTGGCTGACGTATGTGGGGTCGCAAAGTTTGGTTTTGTATTCGAGATTGCATCTTGTGGTGAGCAGGTGGGCAGGTTATCGGTGGGTGCTTCCGATGATTGCTGGGAATATTGTCTTGGTGGGCGGGACGTCGTTTTTTGTCGCGTTGATATCGGTAAGGCTCGAAGACTCCCGTCATATCTCCTGACTTCCTTTCAGTAAAAGGATATTGACATCCGGTTTGAACAGATGTACCCGACAATGGCCAAATACCGCGATCTAAACACTGCCATGATGCGCATCGACAAAGTCCAAGTCGCTACCTTTTTCACGGTCGAAACCATCCTTTCACTGCTCTACATCAAGGAAACACACCACTTCCTCTCCGTTACTGCCGTGTGCCACGACTCCACGAATAGTCGTCGCGTTTTGTTACACCTTATTTGGGTCAACATCTTCATCATTTCACTCGACATCGCCGTCCTGGGGCTCTGCTACTCAGGCTTTTTCTTCTTACAGGGGTACTTCAAAGCTGCTGTCTACGCCGTCAAACTCCGCGCTGAATTCTCGATCCTGAACAGCCTCAGATCTGTCGTGGAAGTGAACTCGAGTCGTGGGCGTGGATCACATCCGAGCGATGGGCAGAATAGCGAGACTAGAAGGTCGGGGAATATGTGGGCTTTGCAGAAACTGAGGTCGCGAAGGGACAATGCGCATCAGCGAGTGGGCTCGGATGACCATCAGTGTATTAAGATGGAACGGGAGGTTATTGTTAGGCATGAGCCTCTGAGTCCGGAAACTTCTGCGGATTTGGATAGGGTGTCGAGTGTGAATTCGACGTCGTTTCTTAAACGTTAGTTGCGATGAAAGAAGATGGTGGAAGGTTGGGGGCGAAGAGAGTGAAGTGTGTGAGGAGACCCTGTATTTTAGCTCCTACAATGGAATATCAAGTCTCTTTTGTTGTATTGGTAATGGCGGCGGATGGTCCGGTTCAACGTCACGCGCTTTGCTGTATTAGAGTTTCACTAACTCCGGTGAAAACGCGGTGTCGGATGCGATGAACTGAGGAGGAATTGGCATTTCGCACACATATTCTTGGCGTAGGCCTGTGGAGCCTGACATCCTTCCGTGTTGGATGTTTACTCGCTCTTACAGGACAGTGGATGTTGTACTTAAGAAAAAGAAGATAACATAACTAAACATACTAAATAACCTCTAGATACTATACTTTTACTATTATTTAAATACCCATAGTATAATATATTTTACACAGTACTAGCTTTCTTACGGACATAGGTAGGGTAATAAAAAATCTACCGTGTTCAAGTCTAACTTCCACTGTCTTCTAAGAGACTCGACCCACGACGGCTACCTTGATTGTATGATCATTGATTAGCCATGTCTTTTGCCATAAGACTGGTAAAGAAATCAAATCATTATAGAATTTCAACCTTCGACTGCGATTTCGGGCCGAGATGATCAAGATTGCATGGATGGTGGGTTTGAAGGAGATGCAAGGAGGCCCAAGGGTAATACACTCGGGCGGACGTGATACGTATCTAAGCTCGTCTATTCATAATTACATTTCTCTATAATTTTTTTGAACAATTACACTAGTTAGTAAAACTAACAGTAACGATGTATGCTTGGCAACGCCGCATGTTCCTATACTGCTTCACGTTCACCCACCTCCCCGAAATCGGATCCCTCCTCCTCATATTCCATTTCATTTCCCTCAAGCCCATTTTCCTAACCCAACTGGCTTTCTCATCGAACCCATTGTGGCCATTCTCTTTTAACAGCTGCAAGAAATGCAAGGTGTGCCTCCCGCAAAGATTTGGCAGCTGCTGAAGCTCTGGAAAAAGCTTATTACTTAGATAGACATGAGTAATATTGAAATCTTCGACTAACTGATCCATAAGCTCACTTCGAACGGGATCGTACCGAGAATTATTAGCAGTTCGTACGCCCCAAGCGGTACCAACAGTTCTGTTCGTACCAACGCAGTAGACGAGTAAGATGCGCTCAGAGGGGCGAAACCGATGGCGTGCTACGGCGTAGGAGTACCTATGACCCATCATTGGGTTAGCTTGGTTGTAAAAAGCAATCATCGTGGCATAAATTCTGCATCTCGATAACTCGTTGGTATTAGCGTTTACAGGCTGGAGTGGATGGCCCGCACCCGCTCCGACGGTCCTAGACGCGTGTCGTATGAACTCACGTGCATATGACATGGCGTCCCTTTCAAACGCCCAATTGGTGGCCTGGAAGTGCTGGTCTTGTTGGAACAGGTGTGCTATGTCCCTTCCGGCGACTTCGGACCCATGGATTTGCACGTGGTTTATAGGAGTGTCATTGATCTCTTGGCCCCTGGCATCAAGTTTGGAGAATCCGGAGCTCTGGTTGATGCTTTGGATTGCGTTGCGCATGTCCCTTGCGCCAGCCCCAGGCCAATTCACATTATTGGCCGGTTCAGGGATGGCACCACGAAGACGTCGTTGCCGACCGGCGCGAGTTTCGCGGTCGGGTACGTCGTCAGCTTGCATGTTTATACTATAAACTTTATGTGTAAAAATTATTTTGAGTTGTGCGGTCTGGTTATGTATATCTCGCAATCGACGTGATAGAATGTATTCTTTTGAACTTAGGTTATGTGTAACAAATTGAGAAATACAACTGAAGTTTTTGGACATCATTTTTCAAGCAGGACTTGCCTTTTATCATAGATTATTGGACGGTTTCTGCTATTTTCGTCGGTGTAAAGATTATCAACCTACTCTTTGTTGCAACATTGTGAAAGACATTGTGTTGTAATTTAATATCATCGACAGCAATAGAACAAGGAAATGTGGTGCTGGCGGTCACACTAGTTTTGTGTTTAAATTTAGATCTCTTTTGACCTTTTTCTTTTTTTCCTTTTTTTAAAAAAACCCTGGAGGGCTTTGTGTATGCAACCTTCTTCAACTGTATTCTAGATTTGCGGATAGGAAAGCGCGCTAGTTATGAGAACATGGATGTTAGAATTGTATTAAGCAAATTGCAGCCGAAAGCATGCTGCAAACCCGTATAGAGGATTTACGAGAATTGATCGTGTCTGAGTACAAAAGTAAGCTGAATTGGAAAATCCCACGTAAACAATACCGCGCAGTGTGTCGCAAAGAGACATACTTGAACAAAGAGAAATTTGCAAGTCTATTCACTATTTGTTTGCTTTGTCGTGACTAATAGCTTCCAACCCACGATAATGTATAGCACTCTAGTTAGATCCTGCTTCGCTATCGGTTTTGCCATCAGATTGTAGGTCATGCAAAGACACGCGCGTCTTGATCCATTCTTGTTCCTCCATCTTATACAACAATCGATTCGCCGAAATAGCAGCCCTTGCCTTTTCTTTTTCCGCTTCCGTGTTCACTAACCCCGCCTTCTTCAATACCCGGATGGGGTCACCCATAGAAAAAAGCTTATCACATGATTCATTCCATCCATGTAACAGACTAATCACACTATCAATTGGTGGAATGACCTCCATGATTGTCGCCTCGTACTCTGGCGTGCCTGGCTTGAATGCTTCGATTCGTCCTAGGAGCTCATAGATGCGCAGTTTCCCTTGATCCAGACGCCTCTCGACTTCTTCGTCTGCGTCTTTGAAAGCTCGGACCCATTCTGTGGCAGACGTGGTGTGCAATGAAGGCACTTTTGGGCCAGTATGCGAACACATTGTGTAAAGAAGATTTTCCGAATTGGAGATTTGAATCTGCGGAGTTGGGGTGAAGTAGCCCCCGAAGGTGAGTGCGCGAAGAGTTTGATGAGAAATAGAAGATTTTGTAGTGGAATGGAAAATGGATAAGGTCATGGGATTAGCTCCTATTTATCCGCTGCGAAGTGAACACAGAGCGAAGGACCAGAGACTAACGTGTCCATGTACCTTACACGCCATGAGAATCATCCCAATAATTTGAGCTTGTGTAATAGGTGCCCCGAGTTACAGTATAGTTACCTGAGTGTTCGTTGGGAGCGGAGTCATAATCCTACATTTAGTTACCTACCAGGAACTTGAATGATGGACGCGGCCACAAACTGGTAACAAAAAATAAAAAATAAATGCCAGGGTAACCAAATTCTCTACTACAAGAGGTTGATCGTTGAAGCGGGGGAGCACCAGAAAACCGCAGTCAAACGAGAAGAAAACAACGAGCTATCTGGTCTATCGCACGCAATCCATGACATATCTCATTGGTAGAATGCTAATAACACGAATAGGAGAATAGTAACACCAAGAACGCACAAAGGTCAGTTCAACCAGGACGCTATACCGTTCCCCAATAGCGCACAAACGCAAGTTTGCATAGATGCAACAGACAGGACGCAAAGCAAGACCATTTAGATCCGAGTATAAGTCGCACAGTGTTTCGAAGGAGAAGTTAAAATAGGACTAAAAAAGATACAAGGGTCATCAAACTGAGCAGATCGGTGCCGCTTCGTCTACGTTCACGCTCTCCTCTCGGCAACGCCGACGACTGATATCCCTTACAAGGGGATTATCGTTCCACTGAAAGTTCTCACTGCTCAGCTATTCACCCGTTCTTGGACTCTGTTGATACTGATGGATATGGTTAATGTACTTCCATTCATTGACAAGTGGAACAATCCGAAGCAGGCAACGCTCTTTAGCATTACACTTTGGGAACTCCATATAGAGTTGAATTGTCTGACTCGTAGTCGGATTCTATAGACGCATCGTAACCACTGGTTCTTGATCTTGAGGATCTTGAGGATCTTGACGAGAGGCGCGTGCGAGAACTTCGTGATGTATTGTCCGAAGTGTAGCTGCCACCTCCTGATGATTGTGAAGCGTATGTAGAGGCACTGATTGCTGACGATCCCGATGAAACACCCATACGATGACTTCTTCTCGACGATCTTGACGTACTCTTGCCACTACTCATTTTAGATGAAGCATATGTACTACGGCTTATTTGTGATAAAGCATCTGTATCATAGCCAGTTCCCGATGAAAGGGCAATATTCTTAATAATTATTGATGAAGGTGTCTTACGCCTGTGATTCCTTAGCTGTGGGGGTAGCTGCGAGTCTGTCGGCAATTCTGGTGTAGAATGCTCTGCCGGTGATATTTTACTGCGCCAAGAATATATTCTCGCTTCTTTACTCAGGCGGGGCTTCATCTCATCTGTATCGCAAGGAAGTGGCGGGTATGCTTCGGGATGCTCTCGCCTTGAAGTGGTTCTACCCCTTCGTGCAATCTCTTCCGGTTCTTCTGATATTTCAGACAAGCTGCTCTTTCCAGAAGTCCCACTCCGTGATGAAGAACGTCCTCGATGGTAATGGATATCCCTGTCCTTTCTAGCTTGTGACAGGTTTGGTGGTGCATGGATGGGAGGAACGAGGTTCGCAGGCTCATCATACCGTGGCATATTATATGGTGGGAAGTGTTTCGAGGTAAATGTGGCTGGCTCCATATTCCTTGCGGGCATTTGATTTGGAGGTATGAATTTTGATGGAATATGATTTTGGGATGCATGACTTGGCGCTAACGAGGTTGATGCTTTCGAATGTCTGGAACCGCGCTTACTTCTCATATCCGTTTCAGATTGCGTTGGGGATCCTCGCGCTTGAACATATCTTTTCTCTCCCACGGGGTCAATTTCAGATTGATAAAAACTCTCA
Source organism: Periconia macrospinosa (assembly GCA_003073855.1). Lineage (NCBI taxonomy): Eukaryota > Fungi > Ascomycota > Dothideomycetes > Pleosporales > Periconiaceae > Periconia > Periconia macrospinosa. The sequence continues at coordinate 147,839 of KZ805384.1, forward strand.
TGCCGATCGCGCCTCGCGGAAGAGCGCGTTTTAGGCCTCCTTCGAACCTGTTCTAGACTCGGTTTTCCATTTGGGTTTTCTGGTTGTGTCTTGCGGACGACATTTCCCCCCTTTGTCTGAAAACCCTTGAGATAAACGGCCTGTTTCAAACCCGAATCAGAATACCGTGTGACCCGTGAAAGCTGTGGACCCGCTGTCAAACCCTTCAGCGCAAAGGTTTCATTCATGGTTAGTACCTTGAGCAACCACGATGTGGTCCAGAAGATCGTTGCCGGAATAGATTTTGACAGTTATTTATACCTCAAAAGGGGTATCGATGCGTATATAGATTCTAGTCAGTGGAAGATATGGAAGATATTTGCAAATTCTACGTAGATGGAGGGAAGGAAGACACTGAAATGTCGATGCGATAGATGCATTTACTTATACTCTTAAAGTCATATGATTTGTGGCATATGGATACAATCCTTCCGCACGATGAATGCTCACGGTGTGATGCTCGCGTGAATATGACTCGTTTCTACAAAATACTAGGGAATGAAATGTGACTGTCAGCAGCACTGAGCAGCTCGCCAAGCCGCGGCACAATTTCAGACAGTGTCTGCATCGTCACGATTCCCGTCGCATGTGAAGTACTGCGCTGATGCTGATGAAAGAGGAGAAAGAAGATACCCGGAAACTCGCCTGTTTTTCATTGTACCAGTTCAAGATGGGTTTTTTTCGTGCAAAGGGTGAAGCTAGTAATTCAACGCGAAGTTAGCTGCTTCACCTATTTCTGAACCTATTACAACCACTCCTAAAAGGGTAAAGTTCATCAACTGCACCCACATCTATCGCCGATTAGTATATGCTGCCATACCTTTCTGGGGGCCTTTGTTGTTTTTACTATGGGCGAGCGCCACAGGCGTCTAACCGGGTTAGTCGGACCGTAACGGATCCGCCACGTTCGTTCAGACAAAGACATTTTTAGCGAGTGAGTAGGAAAACACCGACACAACGTAATGGGCATTGATAAATACTGGAATATGTTACAAATAGGGTACAGTTGAATAATCACAGTCATGTATTATTCTAAGATAAATACTTAAGATTAAATCGTAAAGAGACGGGTCAAACACTTCTCCCACCAAATCTTCACATGAGATTAGCGCGCATTCTCTTGACCTCTTCCTCCATCCTATCAACCTTCTCTTTCTTCCCCATGATTTTATCAACCCATTGCTGGGTCGAAACCACAGCCCAATCACCACTCTCTCCCGCAGTCTCATGATTATCGCGGATGGCCTTTTGACTCGTGGCATACGAAGCACGAAACTTTTCGTACACTGCTCGGAAATTCTCTACATAGATCGAAAAAATCTCAGCACACCGATGGAAGGCTTCTCTATCTGGGGGGTCATAGTGTCCTTCGAGCTGTTTAAAGTGTGCACGAACTTCCTTCTCCCTGTTACTTAACTCTCCATAGTCTGCATATGTCTGCCACGACTTCAGCATGAGTCTATCCGTAGCGTCTGCTGAGGATAGCTCTGTGTTTGGAATACAATCGTCCCTTTCATCCTTCCAATGTCGCTCGTCCCTTCGCTTGGAGTATCTAGGCTGATTGGGATCCACAGTATTGTACGGCTTAGCATATGATATTCCGTCTGGATAACCTGCGTTTCGATATCTATCCCTCGACGAATGATTGTATTGTCTCTGAGTTGTGAGGGACGAAGACGAGTGTTGATGATATGCACGCTCTGAATATCTGGCGTTTTTTTCGCGTTCTCTATGTCGTCGCGAACCATGTGAGTTTCTGTGTCGCGGGCGTGTCCTGTGCTCCTCCTCCACAGTGACTGTCTCGCTACGTCCTGAACCTGTCTGATATGTATACTCCGTCTGTGATCTTCTCTTATCTTCATATGTTGAACTATTTTCCCCGCCGTATCCCGCATAACTATCATGTCGGTCCCGTGTGTTTTCATAATGATGGTGATGTTGGTGATGTTCTCGATGTGACCTCGATTTGCTTCGATCCCCGCGGTGACACAAATCTCCCGCGTGTCGGCCCCGTGAGCCTCCAGAATTCATTTCTAGAGGCGCCTTTGATTTTTTATGAAATATTCCGGTAAAACACATGTTGAGATTGCGTTCTATTGTTCCTTGATTGAAATGTCTGACAAAAGTCTTTCGACGATTTTACGAAGTTGAATGTCCGCTGGCCACGCCGTATGGTGCGAGGGAATATGATGAGAAGAGATATTATCTATATGGTACTAAAATTTTCAGGGACAAAGTTAGCTTAATTCAACTAGGGGTGCTTGAATAGGCAATCAAGGTCTCAAAACGCCATGCCACGTGGTGTCTTGACACTACTTTGTATCCAGAAAAACGTGTCGTTGTAGGCTTCAGGTGAGCAGAGGGTAAAGGAGGAGAAAATAAAACACCTACTTATACCGTAAAGAGCTATGAGTGAATCATTCATTTAGCTTCTGGTCAGAGTCACACCAATATTCGTATCACGTTAATCTCGTCACTAACCCTAAATTCCTTTTCTAGGGGTGCCTACACTTTTGTCATACTCCAATGAATCGAAAAACAGAAATGTTATGTAGAACAGCTTACTACTCATTTGCCTCTGCGCACGACCCTTGGCCCAGGTCGTTTCCTAGCGGCTCTTTTGCATGTGTCGATGCCATGGGTAATTTCATTAATTCTTGCGACATTAAAAAAATCTTTGTCTATGGCTACTAAGGGGTGAAAAGGATAGAAACATTTCTCATGCCGGATGATCTCTCAATAACAAACAGCAAAGAAAACACAGCCTCCCTTTCACACGGCAAGACCCTTTTCCATCATCAGGGACTTGACCAAGTGCTCGTATTCCCGAACTTGCTTCTTACAGTCCCTCGCTCTCCTGAAATGATTCTCTATACTACTAGCACATCCACAATCATCTCCTCCTGTAGCATCATGATGGCGACGTACGTTCTCCTCACTCAGAAAAGGTGATGAAACGAGTCGGCTATACTCTTCATGGAAGTCTCTCACACAAACGTCGAACTGGTGACCACGCTCAAGAAAATCATCTCGGCCGAGCCCACTATCTAAGAGATTTTCGTAGCGCGTTGCTATTTCATCGCGAGAATTCAGCAAGTTTCCGTAATGCGACAATGTCTCGTTCAGAATCTCCCTGAGGGTATTCATAGCTTCCCAATTCATGGTCTTATGAGAGCTTTCAACCCTGTCATTTCTTCCAACATACGGTCTGCCTGGAATGCCGTATCTCCTTGGGGGACTCCTCGCTCGACTATAGGTCGCACTCTTTGAATGGTTATGCCTTCCCGATGGCTCATACCGCGGAGCGGATTCCCGATAAGACGCGCGTTGTGAATTTCTGGCGTCCCTTTCGTGGGAGCTCCTGTTCGTTGAATTCTGCCTACTTTCGGAATACCGGTGTCGTGGAAGTGACTCCCCATGGTCCTCGGAGTGATCATCCTCTTCTGCTGTGACATCCTGCCTAGCTCCAGAGCTTGTATGATATCTGTACACTCTATGACCATTGTCATCAGTGTTTCGACTGCTATATCTGTCCCCTCGAGGGCGCGCTAGATGGTTTTCTCTGGCACTGTGATATTCCTCTCTACCTTGTCGATCTTGTGTTGTATCATTATACCTGTATGTCCTGTGTCTCACAGTCTCCCTTCGAACGAGTTTACCGTTCACGAAAGTGTATTTGAACTCGGTTGACATTGTTGTGCCTTTTTGTAAAGCAATGGACGTTCCATGCACTTGTAGTCAGGTCAGATGTATTTGCGAACTGTCATGTGGGCAATATTGAATCAGTATTGAGGACAGTATATGTGACAGATATTCTTCCGGAAAGTATTGTTTCAAAGGCGCGCTGAAACCTTTGAGTAGACAAAAAAGAAACAGGGCGAAAGGAGCGGAGTTCTGCCAGACTTATAGTAATCCGCCTCACCAGTGAAGGCTTCGCTTGGCTATGGTATCTTAGCCTCACTCATTTTTGAGAGACATTATAGGCTTTGAATCCGTCCCAAGTACCGAACCCGTGGAATAAGATTCGGCTGCTGAGAAGGACGACGGGACACTATCAGCGTCAATTTGATAGACGAATCAAATCTTGCTGGGAGTGGGCACAGCAAAAAGGAACCAAATCGTTATAAAATACGTTGCATGAGGGAAGCAAAGGACTGAAACCTGTGCCACAGATTTGAAAACTCTGCACACCTCGTGAGCAAAAGATTGCACGTCACATAACACAGTGAAACAAGCAAAATCAGGATTTTTGTTTGATGGATTCTGAGCAACAAAGTACACCATTTTATACAAGAAGAACAGTCATGGGGTCTATTACTACATGATACTATAGAAATAATTGACAGAAAGATAAGTCAAAAGTTACTGAAAGACAGACAAACACAAAGAAATATAAGCACAGAAGAATTTAGTGAAAAAATATTCCCCCCCACTCTTCAAAAAGGGGGGCACTGTTGGAACCCGTTGGATGTCCTTCTGGTACCGATTCTACCAAATGTCACACTGGCGATAAGTTCAGTCATTCAAAATATCTTTATCTTCACCTGTGCTATAACTCAAGCACAGCCGTCTGACCTACGCCACTCCACTCCACTGCGATGTGATGCTTCACAAGCATTTCCATAACCCTTGTTTGTATCTTATTCTTGGCTACCAAGGCAATCCTGGAAATCCCTGTTGTATCTGTCCACTTTTTCCCCCTCTTGATTTATAAGACCTAGATAATGTTCAACTTTACATAATCCAATTTGACAGAAGTTTTCATGGATCCGATACAGCTCTTCTTAGCGAGGGGGAAGCCATCGAGTCTGAAGAGGATTATACTTCTTCTGAAATTGATTTACAGTCAGCTGGCCTGATATAGCGAAGCGTTTTGCCTTTTCTCCATGCCCCTTTGCCGAAGCCTCTTTCATGTTCTTGTGTTGAAGTTCAACCCGACGAAAATAATGTTTGTGAAGCTTTTTAGACATGTCATCTGTTTCGCGTTCAAGTTGTCGGTGCATATCCTCAGCATTTTCGGAATTGATGGTAAAAGGTTCTCTGGGAGGTGGTAAAAATGGTTCTAACTCAGGCTCTAATTCAGCCTCCGATTCTGACCTGGGCTCGGTGTCTTGGGCTGGCTCCTTGCCTTTTTCTTTTGACTTTGAATTTGGCTGTCCCATTTCTGTGAGGGAACGATCACGTGACTTTCATACTTTATGAATAGTTTCACGTTGTGAATATTATGCAAGTAGCTTAAGTCAGAGTTTTCCTTAGGAATCTCTTCCTCTCCTTGTAAACAATCATTTTGCCCAAGCTGCACTCGACCTCGTTCGTGCCCTTGAACCGTCACATATTGTTTACCGATACCACTCTTCAATAGATCACCGTCCTCGACGTGACTATTGATTTCGACACCGTTAAACCCCAATGTCGCATTGAAACCTCACCAAAACACCCTTGTACCCAAATTTCCACCCAAACCACCATCGCAACAAATCAACAAATCAACAAATCAACAAATCAACAAATCAACAAATCAACAAATCAACA